>JAEANM010026232.1:0-10784 GCA_017656035.1 Myanophis thanlyinensis
ACCATAATTTGCAAATAAATTCATTCCAACTCAGCCAATGTGATTGTCTGGATTTTTTTTTCTCATTTTGTCTCTCAAAGTTGAGGTCTACCTATGGTGCCAATTACAGGCCTCGCTCATCTTTTTAAGTGGGAGAAATTGCACAATTGGTGGCTGACTAAATACTTTTTTGCCCCACTGTATGTGAGTGTTCCAGGCTGGAGTTCATAAGAGGATTCACTTAGAACTGAGTTTCTAACTAATATCCCCACTGTTGAAGAAAAGTGGAGAAGAAAGTAGGAAGGATTTCTCTTTTTTTCTCCTTTTCAGAGTGATTTAAAGGTTAAAGTTGATGGGGAAGCAGCGACTAGTGCCATCTAGTGGCAAGAAAAAATCTAAGAGAAAAGTCAATATAAGAGCCTCTCTGTAACCTTGAAAAACATCTGGTGATAAGAGTGGCTCCAGCAAGACAAGCATGCGCTCCACTTCGCCAACTAAATCCCATGATGGAGCGCATGCTCATCTTGCCGGAGCTGTTTTTCGCCATCAGCAGCACCTGGGTGGCGGGAGAAGAGCCGGTGTTGCTGCTGTGGAGCTGCGCCCACCTGCTGCCCCCCCCGCTCCTGCCCACCGCCCTCTTACCTTCTTTTCCAGGGCTGCTGCGTTCGGTATCCCACGCCTGCAAAGAAACGTAGGTGTCAACCTGTCCTGCTTCGCCGGGCGGCTCCCCGCAGCCCTCCCCGGATGGCTCGGCGGCCTCTTTGGTGGGAGAGGGGCCCAGCACGCGCAGAAGGGCACGGAGCATCCCTGTGCTCCGGACTAGCCCTGCGGCAGAGGGGCGCGGGGGCAGCAGACACTCATTGTCATCATCCTGCGCCCAGCCCCAGCCTCGCATAGGTCGCTTGTGATGCGGCAATCACCTCGTCTTGCCGGAGCTGTTTTTTGCCATCAGCAGCACCTGGGCGGCGGGAGAAGAGCCGGCGTTGCTCCTGCCCGCCGCCCTCTTACCTTCTTCTTCAGAGCTGCTGCGTTCGGCATCCCACGCCTGCAAAGACATGTGGGGGAGGGGGGCTGCAGGAGGGGGAGTAAGGGTGGGGGGAGCTGTGGGAAGGGGAGTAAGGGTGGGGGTGGGGGAGGGGGAGCCCATAATTGTGGCCCGCGAGTCAAAAAGTTTGGCCTGTGAGTCAAAAACTTTGCCCACACCTGTTCTATAGAAAAAGCGCAACAATTTTATGATGATTTTTTTAGTATTCAAGATGAACCAATTGAAATAAGAGGGGAAGATATTGGAAAACAAGAAGAAGCCACAGGAGGAAATGGGACACAACAAACAGAGGAAAAGAAAGAGAAAGAAAAGAAACAGAGAGTGCAAGAAGGAGCAAGACCAAAAACCCAAAGATCACTGAGAGAAGTAAGAATGACTAGAACAATAAAGCCTAATTACACAGCTAAAGCATAGAAGAAGCCTTAAGTTTATTGTCACTTAATATCAATGGATTAAACTCAGCACTTAAAAATAATAAGACCTTTAATAAACTGATAAAATTGAATTTGGATATAATTTGTTTGCAAGATGTTCATATTAAGAAACAATATGATAAACTTTTAGAATATCCAAAACTTGGAAAACTATTTACGTCCTTGGCACTACAAGAAAAAAAGAGGGTTGTAGTGTTCTACATAAAGGAATCTATTAAAGCTAAACAAATTTTAGTTGATGGAGAAGGTAGAGTTTTGATGGTAGAGATAATATTTGACTCAAAACGAATATTGTTGGTAGGAATATATGCACCGGATGATAAAAAAGAGGACTTTTTTGATAAGTTAAGCAAGAAAATTATAGAAGTGGAATATAAGAATATTTGTATATTAGGAGATTTCAATTTTATTGTGAACTCTGATTTGGACTATAAAGCCAGTAAAGCAATTAAACTACAAAACTGAAAACTGCACTAAACTCATTTCTTAAAATGAAGGAGGAATTAGTCATTGATGATATTTGGAGAGTGATGCACCCAAAGGAAAAATAATATACATTTTACTCAAATAGATATTTGTCATGGTCAAGGATAGATATGGATGTTAGAAGATTTACAAAATAATAAAAAAAAGAAAAGACAAGATAGAAAGACCTTAGAAGATGACTATAAGAAGTTAGAAATAGAATTACAAAAGAATCCTCAAAAAATATTAAAAATCAAATGGAGCTGGTTAAGCACAAACTAGATCTGTTAGATAAGACAGAACTTGCTCAAAAATCAAATATGTAAAACAAAACTTTTAAAAAAAAATCTTTATTAAATATACACACTCTTAAAAACAATTACATACAACATATATAAATTTCACCTATTAAATATTACAATCCTTTTTTCCGGTTTTTTGTATATCCATTGTGATTCAAATATTTCTTAACACTCCTAAGTAATTATATCTATGTACATTCATTATTTCCAGCATTATACCTTCCTTATTCATTTAAATCCCTAATTCTGTTATGTATCCATAAATACCATTTCCCCAGACTTTATAGTATTCTGAAATTTCTTTCTCTTTAGCTCCAGAGTAAGTCTATCAATTTCTGCACATTCAAAAATTCAAAAAAAACCCTTGAAGGGGTAAAAGCAATCCGTAGTGATTGGCAAATAGAGCGGACATTCCGAAAGTGATGGGGGGGAGGCAAACCCCTGTGGAGAGAGGGAAACTGCTCGGACCTGGTGACAGAGAGGGCAGCAAAAAAGGCTGCCCCGAGGCTGTGATATGCACCAAAGAAGGAAGAAGAAGAGTTGAAAGCAGCATGGTACGTACAGGAGAGCTTTTTAAACTGTGCCTCTGTTTGTTGCTTGGCTTGACACCTAACTCTAAACAAGGAAATTGACTCAGAAAGAGGAGCTGAGAATCGCTTCAGAAACATCGGCAAATGACTACATAGAGATCTGTCAAATCCAGGGGAAAAGGGGAACTCAAGAAACTAAACAGAAATCCAAAGAGCCAAAAGAGATTTAGTGGAAGATCGATTGGAATTGGAGTTTGGATGTAAGATAGATAGATCTCCACTATATTAGATTGGCTTGGACTCTGGTTTTAGGACTCTGAGAGACTGTGTTATCGAAAACAAAGCTCTTAAATCTCTGTGTGTGAGACAATATGTTGCAATAAGACACAGGGAAGATGGCTGAATTAAAGTGCTGCTGGTGATTTGTAATGAGGGTATAAAAGACTGGAAACAAATAGGACTGACCAGAAGTGGAAAATAAGTGAAACTGGTGGCTGAGAAATGAAAATCTGCCGACAACACAGGAGATATAACTGAAACATGAGAACTGAGTTGAACTGATTTTGTACTGAACTGAAAGAAATACCTATACATTTGTGACTGGGGAAGAACCTGACAGAGGAAATCAGGAAGCAATTACTTAATAACTGGGCAATAGAACTAAGAACAGCTGTTTTATTAGTTAATCCTCATTGGGGGACAATTGAAGCTGATAGCCCACTCAAATTTTTTCTAACTCCCTCTCCCTAATTCTTCCTAACTCATTTATAACTGTAAAATATCTGCATACTTTTCTTGTTCTCTTTAAAACTGTAGTTGTATAAGCATATCTAATTAACTTAACTCAATTGTATAGGCATAATATTTCTAAAAGTATATATTCCTTAAAGCATTATTAATAGAGTGGATTAGAATTGACATAATTATAACTTTATATATTCAAGAACAACATACTTAAAAGATAGAGTTATAAGATAAATCATTTATTTGGATATGTTTTGGATATTAGTGATAATAGAAACTACAGATTGCTAAATATTATACAATATTCTATATGTTATTTAACTGTTTATTATATTATTAATATTAGCATCATCATTATTATATATAAGTAATACTGCTTTTTGTATTCTATGGTATCGGACAATATTTTAGTAGATTATTGAATAGAGTTGTACTAAAATTGACAAACAATAGAGATAAGGAATATGTCAAAAATAGGAAAAAAAATTGTGTCCTCTCTGGCACTGCTATCTGCGGCAACACCATCAAGCCCACCAAAACAAAGGCCATTAGACAGTATGCTGGGACAAGCTAAAACAAACTCCTCCCTAAACCTACAATCAATGATACTTTCCTTACAGGAATCGGTGACTATAGCACAGGAAACAGTAGACAAGAATTTTAAAGACTGAAAGATTGAAATGGGAGAGTTGAGGTAGGAGATATGGAATGTAAATGAGAAGATGAAGGCGTTCCATCAAAAGATATTGCAAAATGAAGAGAAAATACAAAAAATAGAAGAAAAGACCAACCAGACAGAAAAAAGAGTAGAAGAAGTGAATACTGATTTGTTTTACACCAATAAAGATCTAGAGATTTTAATAGTCTATCTGAAAGTCGAAAAGGCAGCTTATTATTTAAGAATACAATATGTAGTGGAAGAAAAAGAAGACCTTGCAGAATTGATGATAAAACTTCTAGCAGATTTCTTACAATTGGAAGAAAGAGAAATTGAAAGAGAGATAGATGAAATATATAGAATTCACACAAGCTACACTTGAAGAAATAAATTACCGCAAGAGATCCATATGATATTTGCAAAAAAATCATTCTGTGAAGAAGTATTTAGGAAATCCAGAGAAGAAATCTTAAAATATAAAGGCTACAAAATCGTAATACTGAAACAAATACCCAGAAGAGTACAAGAACAAAGAAGGCAATACCAGTTCTTGACCTCACAGTTGATTAAATACAATGTGCCTTTTAGATGGTTACTCCCAAAAGGGATTCTGGTCTCATGGCAGGAAAATAAAATAAAAATTGATACTATTATAAGAGCACAGGAATTGTTTGATAGTAACTTCATAATAGAGGAGGACCAGAACAGTAAAGAAGAGGTGGAGACCAGAACTCAAGAGGTGTTACAAGCGGAGACAGATCAAGCGCGAAGAGAGAAGGGGAAAAGGGAGAGAACAGAGTGAGAAGAAGTAAGAGTTGAAGACCAGAGGGAGATAAGAACTACTAGAAGGGCAAGACTGATATACAAATAAAATATGGAAGGAGAAATCAGGATGATGTCCATAAATATCAATGGATTAAACTCACCCAGTAAAAGAAATAAAATCTTTTAAAAAATCCAACGTTTAAAAATAGAGATAATATGCCTACAAGAAGTTCATATTAAAAAACAGCAATATAAACTATTAGAATACCCAAAAATTGGGAAAATACACACATCGTTAGCTAATCAAAAGAAAAGAGGAAACAGGACAGTTACCTGAGACACATGTGAACAAGATATAAGATATGTTTGATAAAATTCAATGTAAATAACGTACATATGTGAATATGAGATAGATGATAAAATATATTGTAAATTACTGACATGGAAAACAAATATGTAAATGGTTCTTATGGAAATGGAATGTTATACCGGTTTTATTGTATCCTTTGTGCAAGTTATATTGGAAAAATAAAAAATGCTTCTATTAAAAAAAAATCTGAATTATCAAATCCTCTGTCGGCATGTAATCACCTTTCCAGCATTGTGCCAGCAAAATTCTTGCTGCTGTAATGATATGTAATATTAAATATCTGTCTTCTTTTTTGCATTCCTCTTTGTTGATTCCCAGGAGAAATATTTCTGGTTTGAATTCTAAGTGAATGTTTGTAATATTCTGTATCCAATTCCTTATTTTATTCCAGTAGTTTTTAATTTTAGGGCATAAGCACCATACGTGAAAGAAGGTACCTTGTAGTTTCTGGCATTTCCAACAGTTTGGGCTTAAATTTGGGTACATTTTGGCTAATTTTGAAGGGGATAAGTTCCATCTATATCACATTTTGTATTATATGTTGCCGATTTTGTCATCTTATAATTTTTCCTTCATATCCTTTCCCAATCTTCCAATTCTATATTATGGCCCACGTTTCTAGGCCATGCTATCATTGGTCCGGTCCCATCACTATTTCCTCTGCTAAATTATATAAGTAATTATATATTTTCAAAATCACCCTTTCTTCTGCACCAACTAATAACTTGTCTAATTGTTTTAACTTAACTAAATACCAAATTCTTCTTGGTCTCTCATATATCTAAACTTTATTTGTAGGTATGGCCACTAATCTATATTTAATCCTTGATCTTTTAACTCCTGGTTCATTTTTAATTTTCCTTGGCCATCCAAAATTTCATAATGTCTTGCCATTTTTCCCACCATGCCTATGGTGTTTGGATAAGTCATTGCCTCCATTGTTGATAGCCATCCCGGAATTTTTGTATAATGTTAAACTTTTTTGAACATGCAAATAAATCAGGCTGCTGGCTTGCACATAAGTTGAAAAAAGAAAAACAAAGGAAATTGATTCACCAATTAATTGATAAACAAGGGAATCTTCAATACCAAAGTGGTAAGAAAAGAAAGTTGTTCAACAATATTTTGCAGAACTTTATGATGAAGAGGTGACCTCTGAGGTAATTATAAAACAATTTCTGGAAAAGGCTAATCTTCCGAAGGTGTCAGAAGCAGTGAAAACTATGTTAAATTAAAGGATTGCAATGATGGAGTTGACTGAAGCAATTAAGAAACAAAAAAGTGCCAAAACACCCAGGATAGATGGACTACCGGATGAACTGTATAAAAGTTTGCAAAGTTCGCTTGGATTACGGCTGTTGGATTTGTTCAATGAGCTTTTATTGAAGTACTGGACTCATGGAATGAAGCTAATATAACTCTCATACCGAAAGAAGATGCAGACCTGCAACAGATAAAGAACTATAAATAAATATAGTTATTAAATGTGGATTATAAAATATATGTATCAATAATGGCAGAAAGATTGAAAAGATTTTTGAATGAATTTATACACTCTGACCAAAATGGATTTCTCCCCAAAAGGCAAATAAAAAATAATATGAGAATGATTTTGAATACTTTGGAGTACTACAAAGCATATCTGGGAAGACAAATGGCTTTGATCTTCCTGGATGCACAGAAAGCCTTTGATAACATGAATTGGCAGTTTATGGTTTTACAGCTAGAACCGATTTTGGGGAGAACTTCATAAATATGATCAAAGCAATTTATCATAAGCAGATGGCTAGGGTGATGGTGAATGGTGTTCTGACAGAGAAATTTACGGTAATATAAAAAAAGGTACAAGACAAGACACTATCCCCCTTATTATTCATTTTGACGTTGGAGGTACTAAATAGAATTACTCAACAAGAGGAAGAGATAGAAGGTATGGAAATAAAAAGGAAAAATATGAATTACAGGCATTTGCAGATGATTTAGTTTTTATATTAGAAAACCCACAAAAATCGGGGCCCAAACTGTTGGAAAAAATAGCGGAATGTGGAACAGTAGCTGGGTTGAAAATAAATAAGGAAAAACCTAATATTGACTTGGGTAAAAGAATGGATCTTGCTGAGGAAATCAAGATTATTGATGCTGGAGGGATATGATTTGCAATTGGGGTGGCACGCCTTCTTATGTTATGGGAAAAATAGGATACATGGGTACTTTCAAAGACATTATCTTAGAAATGCTTTATGGCTAGTTTGGGAGAAAATAAGGAAACAACATTATCTCAAAGTTCCGGTCTGGCTCTCCATGATAGAAGCACTTACACACCCAAATTTGATGGACTTAAAGAATATTTTATATATAAAGACATTTTGAATGTAAAGGGGGAACTCAAAACAAAAGAAGAACTGAAGGATCAATATGACATGGTATTCACAGATGCAGATACATGCGAGATATAAGAAAGAAGCTAAATTATTTGGTTTTTATAAGGATTTAACAGAATTGGATCAAATATTGACAAGAACAGATGAAAAATTAATAAAGAAAATATATAATTATTTAGTATTAACTAAATTAGAGGAGGAACAAGTGAAAGAGACAATGATTGTGTGGGCAAAAAACTTTGGTTATACAATAGAATTAGACCATTGGCAGAAACTATGGGAGAGGAATTATAAATTGACTGTCAACAGCATATAAAGAGAATTTATAAAAGATGTTTTATAGATGGAATTTTGCCCCATCGAGTTTGGCAAAGATGTTCAAGGACAAGTCTGCTAAATGTTGGAAATGTCATCAGACAACGGGTTCCTATTTTCATTTGTAGTGGACTTGCTCAATGGCAAGGAAATATTGGACAAAGATTCACACATGGTTGGAAAAAATGAGAAAACAACATACTGATTTAAAACCAGAAATATTTCTACTGGGCATTCTGCCAGAAAAATATAATAAAGAAAATGTGAATTTGATTGTGCATGTAATTAACAGTGGCTAGGATTGTTTTTGCACAACATTGGAAACTAGAAGAGATTCTGACAGAAAAATTAGTGATTAAGAAGATATTAGAATGTGCTGAAATGAATAGGTTAAAGTTGGAAATCAAAGAGAAAGATTTAAATGAATTCTATAAGACATGGGAGATATTTTACCAATGGTTGGACATTAGAAATAAGAAATAAATTCTAGAATATAATTAAGATTAATTTCATATAATATGTATGGTTGAGTATGACATAGAACAGATTGATAATGTAATTGTTAGATTTCAGGTTGAAGGAAAAAGCAGAAAGTGATCTCATACAACAGCTCTTTATTTCTGACAGCTAACAAAATGCAGCAACTAGCTAGCCAACAGCTTGACCATCTATAGGGATTTGCCGGCCAGCAGAACCAATCAAAACATTTCTCCTGCCCAAATGGTGGAGTAGAGGGAAACCTTGGCTTCAGGCTTCCACTCTGAATATTTAACATCACTCCCTTCCCAGAGAAAACATTATCCAATAAGGAACTAGTACTGCTGACCTAGTCATGTAAGTAGGCAGGGCGTCGATAAGTCCACTTGGATCTGCACAGTTCATTTGTAGTGGTGAGTTGAGCAGGCTGATTGTTAGTCTCTCCTCCTGCTCCTGTTTCTGGAACCATCTGGAATCCGGCCTCTAATGATAGCATCTTTGATGGAATCAGCTCCTCAGATGTCTAGCTCAGTCTGGAACTTGACATCTCAGGTCTGGTTGCAGTTGAGTTGCCCTCGTAATTTAGTACAGCCTCTCTGTCTATTTTTGGTGTGGATACACTGTCTTGTTGACTCCCTTCTGGCTGGCAGTGGATGGACCAGGCTAAATGCATCCTTAGTTGGTTGATGTGTCTACGCCAAATTCTTCCATCCTCCATTTCAACTTTATAAGAATATGGTCCTGATATAGCTATCACCCATCCTGGCATCCACAATGCCCCTCCATTATAATTATGGGCATAGACTAGACTCCCAATATCAAAACCCTGTGCTTGTTTTTTTTAATCCAAAGGCATTTCTGAACTGTAACAGGGTGGAGTCAGTCTAGCTCTGATCTCAAATGGCAACCCATTAATAGTTCAGATGGGCTTCTGTTTGTTGCTGCACTGGGTGTAATATGTTGTATCAGCAAAAATTTGTCAATTCTTTCTTGTCAATCCCCCGGGCCCATTCTTGCCAAGGCCTCTTTGGCTGATCCGACCATCCATTCCACCTGGCCATTGCTCAAGGGATGAAGGGAGGCCACCAATGCATGACATATCTCTAAATCAGTCAGGAACATTTCAAAATTAGTGGCCATGAACTGAGGTCCATTGTCCGATACCAGAACATCTGGTAACCCATGTATGGCAAACAATTTGTGCAAGGTTTTAATTGCAATTATAGATGTGGTTGATGGCATAAGGATGATTTCCAGCCATTTAGAATAAGCAGCTAACATTATAATGAATGTTTGGCTTTGAAATGGCCCAGCAAAGTCTATATGTATTCTAGACCAAGGTTGATGGGTTCTTCCTAGGCTTGTGTTGGTGTGGTGGGAGGAACCAGTCTAGATTCTTGACATGGTTTGCAAGTCACCACCCATTCTGTTATTGCTTACCCATTTTGAGCCACCACATGCAGCTCCTGGCTAGAGTTTTCATCCAGACTATTCTGGTATGTCCTGCATGTAATGTTTCTAACAGAGTTTGTTGAAGTTTTGGTGGCACAATTACTCTTCCCCCCCCCAAAGTAAACATCCTTTGTGGGTGAATAGTTCTTTCTATCACATGTGAAAGGGAATAAATTCAGGGTTAATGGGTTTTGATGGCCATTCCTGGAGGACCCAACTTAGGACTTGAGTCAGTGTTTTGTCCTTTGTTGACAGTTTTGCAGTCAGTGCCGCCATAATGGGGCCCTGGGGAAGTTCCTCTATCAATAGAACAGGTGTAGCAGGGGCAGGGTCCTCCACTAGGGTGGGCAATGGGCATCTGCTTAGTGTGTCAGCATTGCCAAGGGACTTACTGGGGTGGTGAGTCAGGTGAAAATTGTAAGCAGCCAGAAATATTGCCCATCTAAGTCATACGCAGGGATAGGAGGTTTGGAGTTGGGTGGTTGCTGGCTAAAAATTCCAGTAGAGGCTTGTGATCAGTGACCAATTTGAACTGTCTGCCATACATATATTCGTGGAATCTTTTGATGCCCGTGACAGCAGCAAGAGCCTCTTTATCTAGTTGGCTGTAATTTCGCTTAGCGGTGGAGAGAGTCCTTGAATAAAAAGCTATGGAAGCTTCTATTCCAATTGGCAGGTGATGGCTGAGTATGGCTCCAACCTCAAATAGTGATGCATCACAAGTAAGGATTAGGGGCAACATGCCATGATATTACACAAGAACACTGTCAGATGTTAATAATCCCTTGACGGCTGATGCTATGCAATGCCAGGTCCATTGTTAACAAGGCCCCCCTCATTCATGATCTGATCCAAGAGGGGGAGGCA
>JAEANM010026233.1:0-10784 GCA_017656035.1 Myanophis thanlyinensis
ATCTATCTATCCATCTCACACATAGCCATAAAATACCAATGCACACCTACTTAGCAAACTCAAAATTCTACAGCTTTGATGTATACGCATAGTATGCGCATATACACATACAAAGTTGTGCAAAGCTAACCTACAAACGTTATTTATATTAAAAGCAAGCTCAATCCTCTTGAATTGAACTGCCAATGCACACAGGCAGGGCAAAGGGACAACACCCGCATCTGTCAAACAACGCAGCATTAACAGGCTCAAGGAAGCAGCAGCCAGGCTTAGGAAAACCATTCAATCCTGACAAACCCACGGAATTATACGTACACACAAACACGCGGGCAAGAGGAAGAAAAAGTTGTGATCTTTGCACACTAGTGGGGCAAAAAAACGGCATGGTTGGTTTGCAATAAATCATCATCATCAGAAGAAAAAAAAGCTACGCGTGATTAAGAGAGGCCTCCGTCCCCCTTTCTTTAAAATTTAATTAGTCGGCTGGTAATTATAATTGCTCCATAATTCCAGATCCGCTTGCAAATGTAATTGATAACTCCACTCTCCCAGGGACTAAACCACTCCAACAGAAGGTGGGGGGGAGAAAGAAGAAGGGAAAACCTTGACGCGATCTCCCCCCCTAGCTTTGCTTGTCATGGTTTGATCCGCACCGCGGGCTTCCTGTGTCCCTTCCCGGCTTCCGTCCTTTCCTTTCTCGCTGGCATCAGCAGGTTCCCCGTTGCAGTGATGGTGAGGAATGGCCGACGGAAAGGAGGAAGGGGGGGGGGGTCGGCTCGAATCCGGTTCCATCGGTTCCGAGAAAGGGGTTTGGGCCCGGAGTTTAAATGCGGCTGGCGGCGGGGAAGGCTGCTGGAGCTGGGCCGCCCCATACGAGGAACGGAAGAGCGGCGGGGGGACAACTATGGAGCGGAGACTGACTAGGCCGCGCTGGGGCATAGAATAAAGCGAGGACTTTGCAATAGAGAAGGGGGGGGGGCAGAGTGGAAAGAGAAAGAAAAGCTTCCGGGTTGCTAGCCCCCCCCCTTTTCTTTTTTCGCTTAGGATGGGCTTTGTAGTCCCCCCCCTGCTTGAGATGGGCTTCGATCTTCCCGGGAAGATCAAAAGCGTTACGGGCAGGACCCCAACCTTTTAGGCAGCATGGGGTTCCCGTAGATCCTAACCAGGCAAAACTTGGGGAGGGGGAATTCTGGGAGTTGAAGTCCATATAAAGGTCTTGACAAGTTGCCCATTGGAGAGACTTGCCAGTCAATGTTGTGCATTGACAGTAAAGGATTGAAAAAATTGCAAAAAGGAAAGGTGGAAGGGGGGGCTCTTGGGGCTGGCTGGGATGCCATTTTTACAAGAAGTTTTGTCCTCCTTCATTAAGTGTGGCTTGTGAAGTGTGGACAACCCTTTGTTGGTACACAACAGGCTGAGTTGACGGCTGCAAACCGCGGCTGATGCTTGGTCCAGATGTACCTGTGGCCTGATCCATCCCAAGCCCTTCTTCTCCCCTGCATCCTTCAGTGTTTATAATATGGGGAATAAATTGGGGGTGTTCCTTATTGATGACTGTGTATTGTTCCCCGAAATAAACGTGCCCCTTATTATAATGTTAAACGGCTTGTGAAGGCCGAAGCAGACGGTCAGTGGCTTCAATAAAATCAATTTTACACGAGAAATAGATTGCAATAAAATAAATTACATGAGAAGAAGAAGAAGAAGAAGACGACACGAGTCCCACTTAATAAACCAAAGCTGGTCACGCTTCTTTCTGCATTTTAGTTTTTAAATTATTCCTTCCCTTTACTCCAATTTTATGTCTTTATATATCAACTTTATATGTTATCTATAGGGATATTTCACTATACCTACATGGTATGGTGAAGTAGATGATGCTGAAAGAGCTGTCTTGTTTTATGGTCTGACCCCCAAGTCATAAATAAGAATAGACTCACCATGTAATTATTCTAAATGCATGTAGTGTCCAGATTTTGTTCTATCCATGTTCTGTTGGAGTTTGTTTTTAATTATTCATTCTCCGATCAATTCCTTGTCCTGCAACTTCGAATAGATACAGATATATGAAAGTTGTGATGCTAGGTGTACTTTTCTGCTCCTAGGCCAAGATCAAAGCCCGTGACTTGCGAGGGAAGAAGAAGGAAGAGCTGTTGAAACAGCTAGATGACCTCAAGGTGGAACTGTCTCAGCTCCGCGTTGCCAAGGTGACTGGCGGAGCAGCTTCCAAACTGTCCAAGATGTGAGTTTTTCCCTGTACTTTCTCCGGGACTCTGTTATCGGGGATTGAAAATGAATACACCCCCTCCCCAAATTGTGAAGGAATAAACCACCCTTGCTTCTCTTGACCTGATCCTCAATTCCCTCCTGTGATTTATTCATGTGTGTGTATTATTATTATTATTTTAATTTCCAGCCGGGTGGTTCGCAAATCCATCGCCAGAGTGCTGACCGTCATTAACCAGACCCAGAAAGAAAACCTCAGAAAATTCTACAAAGTGAGTCTGAAGTGTTTAATTCCCGTCTCTTTTTTGTTGAGATTCCTTCGGGTAGAAAATGTCAGGACCCCAAGAACGACCGGTGGAGTTACTTTGCAGATTTGTGATATAAATACAAGGCTGTTTTAGGCACTAATAAGTTGTGGGGGTTGGGGTTGATGGCTCGGTGGTTAAAGACACTGAATGGAAATTTGTCAGCTCCGGTTCGAGTGCTGCGTGATGGGGTGAGTTCCTGTTCTCTGCTCCAGCTCCTGCCCGAAATCTAGTGGCTTGCAAGACTATCACCCAACACTGCTTACCATTCCGTGGCCGCGGTGTGAATCTGCTCTTGCGAAAGCAGCCGTTTCCTGCTGGGTAGCTTTTGGCCAGCCAGTTTGGTCAGGCCAGGTACATCCACCAGGTACATGATGCTCTGAGGGCACCATTGTTTTCTTTGTGTCACGTTGATACAAGCCTTGCGCTGGCAAGAAAAGTTGTAAAACCAGGACAAAGCTCACTTAACAAGTGTCTTGCTTAGCCACAGAAATGTTGGTCTCCGTTATGGGTTGTAAGTCGAAGGCTGCGTGTAGTTCTGCCGAGCCACAACACGGGTGAGATCCCATGGCACCCTGCTGGATTCCTTCTGCTAGGCCCCCCTGAGCCCGTGGGAATGCCTAAACAAACAGCGGAGCTTCCTTTCGTGTGTGTTTACATCACACACCACAAGCCATTCATCACACACTGTCTGAAACAGTCAAAAGCCAAGAGCACCGAGCCTTGACATGATTTGCACACCGAGATAAAACATTACACCGATCCATTCATCATTCTTAGTTTTTTTGGCCGTCTGAATGATTGAACGCCAATGGGTGTGCCCAAGCCCATTGCAAATGAGCCTTTTTTAATAAAATAAAATACTGCATATATCAGCCTTCCTTTCCCACAGTGGCCTGGCAGCTGTTTTTGGGAGGCTTAAATATAAAGAAATCCATGATAAATCCTAATTGACAATTAGAAGCTGATTTATTCTGATCGCAGAGACGTCGTCGTGTGCAAAGGATCGGGACACTTAATATTGCAGCATAGAGGATTTATGGCTCAAGAATCTGGCCAGCTAACTTCTATGCTAAACTGGAACTCCGATCTGAGGGTCAGAGCAATTGTCTTTCTTTATAACGAGAAATAAAGGGCCAGCACAGTTCAGGAGGGGGTGGCATTTGGGATGTTTGTGGGAACACAACAATTCTAAACTGATGACGTGTTTAATCCCCCCCTCCTAGCTGTGCCAGTTCTTCTGTACAAGAGGTAGCACATCGCTTAATATCAACAGTAGCCATTGAATAACCTCTGGGAAGTTCATCATAGGTTGCCATGCTCGGCCCCACAACACCCTGATGTTGCCTGTAATTTGTTCCACGTTTTCAGCATTTATCAGGCTATGTTAATTTCTCTCTTTTTTTTTTTTTTTTTTCCTTCCTGCCCACAGGGCAAGAAATACAAGCCGCTGGACTTGCGTCCGAAGAAGACCCGAGCCATGCGGAGGAGGCTAAACAAGCACGAGGAAGGCCTGAAGACCAAAAAACAGCAACGGAGAGAGAGGCTTTACCCACCTCGCAAATACGCCGTGAAGGCCTGAGCCCGGTCACTCCCCACCCCCTCCTTTGACTGTCGAACTGGCCCATTAAAAGTTTTTCAACAAATGAAGGAGACTCTGGCGGTGGTGTTTCTTGGGGAAAAGGCAGTTGGGCTGGGAGATAAGGTGGTAGCGGTCTCTAGCTTGAAAGGTTACTTGCCCTGCGTAGGTAAGATGGCTAGGAGGAGTTCCTCCTTCTCCCGTAAGGTTGTTAAAAGTCACAGTCACCTACAGAAAAATAAGCACCGGGCGGGGGGGCTTGGACTTAATGACCCTTTTGTTAGTGACTGTTCAAAGTAATGGCGGCCCTGAAAAAGCGACGACGTTTTTCGCACCACGTTTAATATTTGACAGTATGCAGTTGTAAGGTGTATAATCACGGAGCATTTTTTTAAATTATTCCGTTTTTTTATTTTGCCTTTATTATTGCAAATGACTGAAAGTGAACGCATCCAAAGATAGAAAGACAGATCGATTGATTGATTGATCAGAGAGGAAGAGACAGCCAGAGAGAGTTGGATAGACAGATAGATAGATAGATCAGATAGATCAGAGAGAGAGAGAGATTGCTAGATAGATCAATCAGAGAGATTGATAGATGATAGATCGTACTTGCCCATCTCTTAATGAAACAATTCAAAAATTATGCATTGTTCTTTGTATTCTGCCTTTATTACTTGCATCCTGCCTTATTTTTACAAAGCAACAATCATAGCCAACACACACATTCCTCTTCCTATTTTCCCTACGACAACAACCCTGTGAGGTGTGTTGGTCTGAGAGCGACTGGCCCACAGTCACCCAGCCGGCTTTCAGGGTTAAGGTGGGACTAGAACTCGCTGCTGTCCTGGTGCATTGGCCCAAAGTCACCCAGTCGGCTTTCATGCCTAAGGCAGGGCTGGAACTCACGGTCTCCTGTTCTTTAGCCTGGTGCCTTAACCACTACTATTAGATGGTCAGTATTAAAATAATTTTTAAAATGCTGACGGGTTTAAAGGGCTCCTGTTTGAAAATCTTATCCCAGGACACACATTTCTTTTGCAAATTTCCATTTCCTTTTCAGCCAAGGCAGCCAGGCTGGAGCCCTTTCAGGCTAGCCCCAGAAATGTATTGCTGATCTCAACAGGCTAAATACAGCAGCAGCAGTAAACAAAAAAATGTGAACCGTAGTAGCACTGATTCCACGTTGCTTCGTGCTGCATGTCTGTTGAGTTTGGGCTACAATTTTCAAGGGCTTTTGGGAGGATTTCAAACAGGAAGAATTTAAAGGTGAGGCTGCTACAATTTTCAGAATTCATCCACGGGTTCCCCCCCCCCCCCTTTTTGCACGGATTGTATTCCCCGTTAACCTTCGTAATTCTGAAAGTTGTGGGTCTACATCTAGATCATGGACCCTGTTGAGCTTTTTTTCTTCAAGCTCCATTGTATTTTACGCTGAGCAGTTGGCTGGACCTCACCTTAAATTCCTCCTCCGCTTGAAGAAAATCCTGAAGTTTCTAGTCCCACCTCTTGGCGTAATCTCTCATTCATTGTGTCCCCCGCACACATAACACAATCTTGAAACCTTTCTGTAAAGATTATCTTTCTGTTGTTTTCAAAACAACATATTCTCCAAGTTGGAAACCAGTAGGTCGAGAATAATGAGCTAGAATTATATACGTATAAAGAATTGGTTGCTGGAACTGGATATGTCTAGTCTGATTAAAAGGACTGCGAGGGACATGATAGCAGTGTTCCCCAATATCTCAGGGACTGCTCCAAAGAAGAGGGGGTCAAGCTATTTCCCAAAGGCACCTGAGGGCAGGACAAGAGTCAAAACAACAGGATCAGAAATCTTGAGTCAGATTCCTAAGATGAATGATAGAACTTTGTTTATTGAAAAAAAGGATGTGGGGGGTGGCTTACAACTGTCTTGAGGGGCTGTTGCAAAGAATAGTGGATTGGCTTACTCTCTTAAGTAAGGAGGAGACCAGAAGGAGATAGCTAGTAGAGAAAAACCATCCCAGAACTAAAGAAGAAATATTCTTGGCAGAAAATAAGCCACGGATCCATGGACTCGCTTGATTTCCCGGGGTTGTGGGTGCTCCCATCCCTGGAGGCTTTTCCAAAGGAGACTGGGCAAGCCTTGGATGGAGTTGTTCGCAAGGTCACCTACGTTGAACAATAATCATTTAAAAAAAAATAATAATCCTAGATTTCTTGCCTTCTTCTAGTTGCTCTCGTGTAGCAAACGCAAGCTGGACGTCAAGCTAAGATTCCACAGGCCACCCACCCATTATTATTATTATTTTTCCCATCTGATGTGGACAGCCTGGTCTGGCAGGTTCTGGATCATAATGGCATGCAAAGCAGTTTCCGTCCGGGAGCTCAGGGAAAATCCCTCCTTCCTTCCTTCCGTCCCTCCCTCCCATTGGATGGGTGCTGCTGCTAAATATTATTCCTAATATTATTAGACACAAGCAGCAAATGATTGCAGAGAGAGAGAGAGAGAGAGAAAGAGCATTGATTGACAGACAGGCAGGCAGTTGCAAAAGTAAGAATTTCAGCCCCTGGATGCAGTATTTCTTTTTTGCTCTCCTTCTCTTCTCTCCTCCTCCTTCTCCTTCTCTTTCTACACCTTCTCCTTGTCTATGGAGATTCTCGGTCATGCACGTTCCTTTAATTCCAGGTTGCTTTTCTCCATGATGAGTTTCCATCGGTTGCTTTTTGTCCTGCCTCCTGGTGCTTTGGAGAATAAATTGACCCCCTCTTCTTTGGGGCAACCCCGGAGATATTGGAACGCAGCTATTGTGTCACTCCTTCTTTTCATTAATCTAGATTAGCTCAATCCCTGCAACTGAAATTTCAGATTGTGATAGGCTCCATTTTATCTCTCTCCCCGACTGTATTTTCCATTTTCTTCTCTTGCTTCACATGTTGTCATTTCTGTTTGCTTTTTTTTTTTTTTCCACCTCTGGGCTTTTTACCTTTACGACAGATATGCAAAGGAGGGAACATATCTATCTGTCCATTGTTGAAGCTCCCTGGGCACATTTGCCCGCGGCTGTCTCCAAGAGCAAGGGAGCAGAACGAAGGGAGAGCCTGAAAAACAACAAGCCCTCTCCCCACAAGGGAAACTGAGGAATGTCCTAGATGGAGCTGCCCAGCCTGGCTAGAGAAGACCCTCCCATGGGTGAGTGAGCCAAGTCCCCTCCAGAAAGGTTCTTCTTCCGAGAGAGACGAGAGGGGAACCTCAACCAGTTCCGTTGGCGATCTTTGGAGCCAACGGCCGGTTCCCTTTCTTCTCTTATCAGGAAAACAAAAGTTATGTGATCTGGACTTTTGAAACTTGCATATGTAGGGAGATTTGGGTTCTTCAATGCTAAGAACGATGATTGGGAGAAGATCTGTTGTTGTTGTTTTCTTTTTCTTATCAAGCTTAGCTTTGATGTTCAGGACTGATGGTTGAGCTGTAAAATGTTGATTGGCTTCACACCCAATTGCATTGAAGCAATTTCTCTCTTATCGCCTTGCTGTCTCAAAGAATAATAATAATAAAAAAAAATCGAAATACAACACCATTTTCCCTATTAGGAAAGCCCGGGGCCTGATAACAGGTAGTCGACTTACACAACCGAGTCCAAAATTTCCATGGCTGAGACACGGTTTAAGTGATCCCCTTCTAGTACTCCCTCTGGTACTGATAATATTCCCTAGTTCGGTTATGAAACGTCTGCAGGGAAACTACCAGGCTCTCAGAGAGAACAAAAAACCTCACCGTCTTCCTCTCCTCCTCCTCCTCCTCCTCCTCCTCCGTAAAACCCCTCCATTCCCCACTCCCTTCCTGAGCTGATGATGTTACCTAGCTGGGTCATGAAACGTCTGTAAGAAAACCCACCCAACTCATCCCACAAGGAACCCTGCAGTTCATGACTTGCAAACTTCTTCTTCCAATTCCAGAGAGAAATAAGTTTCAAGTGGTGGACCCTTCTTTCTCTGTCTTTGCAAGAAATACGTCGGCCCAGATGGGCTCAATCTACCAGGGGGTCGGTAGGGATGTTTAGAAGGTCGGGCCCGGTTTAGTGCATGGGATGAGAATATCGTCCTACACGGGGGAGGGGGTGTGTGTGGGGAGTTGGCATGACTTCAAGAAGGGCAGCAAAGCCAAAAAAATATAAATTGCACACACGGGTTCCAAGTTCCCAGGAACGGAAGTGAAAGGAAAGGAAGTTGAGCTTAGAATATTTTCGCTTCTTCCTTCCTCCGGCTGTTGCTTTGCAGGCTGAGCCCGTCGCTCTGGTGCCGCCGAGGAACCCAAACTGAGCTCGGTTGCTCCTCCTGACCTCAAGATTTGGGGGAAAGACCGCTGTGGGAATGTTCTCATATTGTCCTGTTTGGACCAGACACATTCCTTGGCTCTCTTCCTAAACACCCCTTTTGGCTCTCTGGCTGACCTGAGCCTGCTTGCTTGCTTGGTGAGTTGGTCAGCGGTTGCAGGCATGTCCAACCCACACCATCATTCAAAGCCAGCTTCCTGTGCAGCCGGGAGGCAGCCAATGAAGAGAGCTGTTGGCCAAGGAGACTGATGTGCTTGTGCATGTCTCTCTCTGTGTGTGTGTAAGTAGAAGCTCTCTTGCAACAGACAGAGGCTTGTGAGCCAGCCCGCAGGCCGGCTCTCGGCCAAAACACAGCAACAGTTACCGAGATAAGAGCTCCGGCGGGCGTGTGCGGATGGAGAAAGAAGCATGAGGAGGAAGAAAGGGCAGTCTCTTCCCCAGTGTGCACTTTTCCTCTTTCTTCCTTTCTCGCACACGCACCCACAAAGCAGGGGACAGTGTCTTTCGCACCCCAAGCCGCCGGCGATCCTGAGCCCCTGAGTGATGGGACGGGGGGCTTTGTCCCTGGGCAGAAGGAAAGACCGTCTCCTGCTGGTGGAGTTCCCCAGATCAGAGGCTTGGTACAGTAACGTCCTGCTTTTCTTGCTGGGGGGGGGGGGGGTGAGCGATCGGGGTGGGGGGCTGAGGGGGTGGGGGAGTGTCAACAATGGAATTGGGATGGTGGGAAGCTCGGAGGCGCGAAGGCTGCAGCTTGGTGGCGCTTTGGAGTGGGGCTCTCTTGGAGATGGGCTCTTGGCTTGCAGGCGTCTCGCCGCCCCGCTAGGTAAAAACATCAGTGCTGGGGAGTGTGGCTTCCTCTCTGTTGAGATCCAGTCCCTTAGCTTGGCGGTTTCCTGACCCGGCTGGCATCCACGCTGCTAGGAAGGGGTGTGTTGGGTGAAGAGGTGGAGGGAGGACTGTGAGGTCCTTGGCGCTCTCTGAGCCTTGGTATTTTCTTGCAGGTGTTTCTTGACCCAGCTAGGGAACATCATCAGTGCTAGAAAGAAATGAGGGGTGTAAAGGAGAGGGGAAGGGGGAGAGGAGGCGGAGAGGACTGTGGGGTCCTTGGTGCTCTCTGAGCTTGGTAGTTTCCTTGCAGACGTTTCATGACCCAACTAGGTAACGTTATCAGTTACTAGAAGGGATTGGGGTGTGCAGGGAGGAGGAGGAGGAGGGGGGGCAGAGGAGGAGGAGGAAATGGAGGAAGAGGACTGTGGGGTCCTTGGTGCTCTCTTAGCTTGGTAGTTTCCTTGCAGACGTTTCATGACCCAACTAAGTAACATCATCAATTACTAGGAAGGTTTGGGAGGAGGAGGAAAAGAACTGTAGTTTCTCAGTGATCTCTGTGTTTGGTTACCTTCTTGCAGCCGTTTTATTACCCAACTAAGCAACCTCATCCATGCTAGTGTGTGTGTGTGTGTGAGAGAGAGAGATTCGCTTCCAGAGAGAGATTCGCTTCCACCGATACAGGGAATCGGTGGCGACATCAGCACGGAGGATGCTACCTAGCTGGGTGACAAAACGTCGGCAAGGAAAACCGCCAACCTCCGAGAGTACCAAGGACCCCACAGCCCTCCTCTCTCACCACCTCTTCTTCTTCTTCCTCCTCCTCCTCCTCCTCTTCTCCACACATCTCACTTCCTTCTAGCACTGATGATGTTCCCTAGTTCGGTCATGAAATGTCTGCAAGGAAACCCCCAAGCTCAGCGATCACCAAGGACCACCACCACCCCCAGTTCAGCCCAGAGCGACCAATGTTTCTCTTCTACCGGCCATCATTTAAATGTGGGCGGTTGTTTTGGCCCAAGGAATATTTAGCCTCTCTAGCCAAAGGCATCAGAGCAAGGACAAACTCCAAACGCTAACAACCTTCAGAGCTGTGTAATTTCACAATAACCTGGAAAACAACAAAATAAGCCTTTCCCCATCCCCCCCCCATCCCCTCCGCTATGGGGAAAGGCAGGTGGCGTCACCTCGTTAGCTGATAACCAACCCTGAAAACTGATCCTTCAAGACTCTCTGCCACAGGCTGAAATGCATTTTTTCTCCCAGAACTGTGGCATGCTGCTAGACCACAATGATTCTTTGGAAATAAGGGGGTGGATGTGGGGTGGGAAAGGCAGGTGGGGTCACTTGAAGGGCTGATCTCAAATGCTGAAATTCCCCCCACCCCTCCTCTTCTTCTGCTTTGCAAAAGTTTCCAGAGGAACTTCAGATGCTTTGGTATCGCAAGAGGCTAGACCCCAGTGAGGACTGTTTTGACACAAAGTGAAAAGACATGATAGTGGTGTCCCAAGATTGGAGGGGCTGCCACAAAGA
>JAEANM010026234.1:0-10783 GCA_017656035.1 Myanophis thanlyinensis
CAAGAGACTATCCAGGCAGAAATTAGCGACAACCCTGTGCCGTGTATATGTTGGTTAATTATTTTTACTGCTGGTACCTTAAAAATTCAGGTCTCCCTGAATTCTAAACTTGAGCCTTCAAGTAGAGGATGTCTTCAAACAGAAGACTAGCCAATGAACTGTCCCAAACAATCAGTTCATATTCATTTGGGACATTGAGACTTACATCCTGTTTCTTTTCCCCGTCAAAGCTTCTAAACCGTAGGTCCCAATTACTGCTGTATATTCTGGAGATCTCCAGATCTGTAATTTCCAGTAGAGGGTGCACTTGTGCATCAGTCCAAGTTGGTTAAAGGCATTTTAGGTCTCCAGAAGCCCTGAACTCTAGATACTCCTAAAAAGAAAGAATACGATGATAGTTATATATCAGAACTGTTGGAATTGTTCCTTGCAAACATAGGTGAAGGCTGTTTTGAAAGACTTCTCAATGTGGCTTGTTAACTTGAGGTTATTTATAGATGAATGTATCTTCTTTAATTTGATTTTTTTTAAAGCATCATTAAGCAGCTCTTTGCTTATGGTCACACAAGACAAGAGACCCAGCTGTCTCTTCTTGCAATCAAGAGCACATAACTTACCATGCCTATATATGAATTATTTTGAAGGGTGGGAATAGTCCTTCCAAATCTGTATAGGAGATTTTCCCCAATACTATAGTGGCATGACTGAGGTCTCGCTATCTGCAAATAAACAGGGGAGGGGGGAGCTATACCCGCATCTCTTCCTGCAGCTTTTTAACCTTTATTGATTGCAGAAGGAAATTAAAAAAAAATACTATATTGAAATGACAAAAAGGAGAGATGCGGTTTTTGCAAGTTCTCTTCAAGACCATGTTTCTCAACCTTGGAAACTTTTAAGATGTGTGAACTTCAACTCCCCAAATTCCCCAGCTAACCATTTCTTTTTTTTTTTTAGTGATTGCATATTGAGATTTGACTTGGTCTTGATCTAGAATTCTCCTTATTCCAAATCTGTGTAACTGAGGAAGATGGCTATCAATTTATTTATCGATTTTTATCTCATTTTTGTTATTTTTACCAATAATTTCAGGTGGCCAACATTCATCATTCATTCATTCATTCGTTTATTAAATTTATATACCGCCTCTCTCCCGAGAAGGGACTCGGGGCGGTGTACAACCAACTAAAAACAGAGACAGTAAAATAAATATCAATTAAAAACAAATTAAAAGAATTAAATTAGGTATTAGAATAAAATTAAATGTGTAAATAATACATATTTACCCATGTATTTGCCTAGCTATCTTTTTCATGTTTCAAAATAAGGAAAAGGGCATGCCTACACAATTGTCAGGTTCTGTCCCCATTGCTTGTTCAATGAGTTGAGAGAAAATTATTTCTATTATACTGTATTTTCCAGGGTCTTTTCTTACAATGTTCTTTGTTTTCTATTGGAGGGCAGTGCATATAATGTTATTAAAATTTGTATTACAATAGTATAAACTAATACAAGCTAAACTTAAAACAAGAGTAAGAAAGAAAAAACAAGAGAAAAGAAAGAAGAAAAATATATTAAAAAGTTACTTCCAACCTTTATTAAAAGTATTGACAATTCAGTTACTCTTCAGCCTCTATAATGTTACAAACAAATATCTATTCATCCCATATTCCATCTCTTTTTAGTTGGAGAGGTTCAGCAAAAAGTCTGCAAAAGTTTGCCAGAATTTTCCAAATAAATATATTATTTTAACCTTGGTCAAGTACAACTTTATATTCCTTACTTTTACTTCTAACAGTAAAAGTAACAGTAACTAATCCTTAGTTCATTCAAATTGTTATAGGATTTGATTTCTCCTCAATTCTTCTTTATCCTATCATAAAGAATTCTTCCAGGGTTTAATAATCTTCTTTTGTAGATAGAAAAACATTTTCCAGGACATACTCTTAGTTTGTCATTTGTATTTCTCCTTTCATTTTTAAAACCTTGGCCAATTTCTTTTGTATATCCAAAATGTTCTTTTCCAAATTGTTCTTTTGGCCTGTCATTTCTAGTTTCATTTGGAATACTTTCTTTATGTTATCAGATAAAAACTATTCCAGCTCTGCAATTTACTCATTGACATCTTTTGGACACAATCCATAGAACTGGGTATCATTACTGAGAGTGTTAATACTACAGCTATTAATTCCTGGCTCCATTCTTCAAAAATCCCTTTTAATATTTTCATTATTATGATATTTTGTATTATTTTGTAAAGTCTCAGTAGCCAATATCATAAACTGGTTTGTATTTTTTCCTTATGCTTAAAATTTTTAGTCTCCTTTAATTTTAAAATAATAAAAGTCTTTATATTTGTTATGAGCCAAGTTAGACAAAATAATTCTGGTTCCCAAGAAGCTATTTATTTTTTACAGTTAATTCCAAAATCTTACAGTGCAAATCAATATTCCAAATTTAATTGAGCCTTTAATCCATTTGTAACTTTCTTAGAACATAATCTTATTTAGTTTCCTGCAGTTTATTTCAAATTCGTTAAGTTCTTAAGCTTGTAATTAATTTTTTCTTTTGTTCAGAGCTAAAGCTAAACTGATCCAGAAACTTTTCAAATTTGTTGTTCTGAAGGTCTCATTAGAACCTCCTCTAAGCTCCAAGATGGTTAACAGACAATTTCTGAAAGTGTTTAGAAAGTGAGGTTTTGCAAATCTAGTGTCCTTTAAAAGGCTCCACCATGGTTGCAAGCCAGGTAGCTAACCCCTTCCTCTCCTGATGCGCAACCTGCAAAAGAAGGAGAAGCAGCCAACCGAAGTACATCTGAGTGATCTCCCATCCTCTCATTATCTGGAGAGTTTCTGAAAAACTAGGTTCTTTGGTCTTTGCTAGGGCCATCAGTTTGTCTTTTATGTTTTATTTGCCATGCCTTCCCTGGAAGTCTCTTTTCTTACAACATTCTAACAGCTTGTTCTGTTTACTGCTGCTTATCTAATTATGGCATATTGCCTGTTCCAAATGATGTTATTTTCTAACAAGGGCAACATGCAATAACCAAATATGCTCTCTTGCTTTTAACTGGTTCCCTTTTCTTTCTGATGTGGTGATTCAAGAACATGGTATTTGCTACATGGGTTGCATTACATTTGGTAGATATTCCATAAAACGGTTAAGTCCTCTTTTTTGTTTGTTTATAATGAATAAAGCATAATTCCTACCTTCACTGTGATAAACAAATGTCTATTTTTCATTTGCACGCTAAAATAGTACCAAAGTTACAATTATTGGAAAGAAAATAATGCCATTTCCTGAGGCGTAAAAGAGAGCATTTTAAAGAAGACTTTATCACTAAAAGATCAAAGTAATTTTTGTGATGAATGAAACTGCAATGTGACTAAATACATTTTATAGTCTGTTGAACATCAAAATAGGAAAGTGTCTCCTGCACAGAGCTTCCATAGTGGCAGAATGTAAAGTAGAAAATCTTTATGCTTAATAGAATGAAAATTTCATATAAAGCTCAATTGGTTTTGCATGCTTGCTTATTTCTTTACTTATTTGTCTCTATCTGTCTGTGTATAAGTATGTACATGTGTAAACATGAGCATGCATTTGCTGGCTGATTATCTTTAGCTCAGTTGAAGATATTGAATACAATGGCCTCTCTGATTCTTATTTTATAGTATACATTAAAAATAAAGAAATCTAACATGTTTCTAAAACCTATTGGCAAATATAAAATGAATTCTTCAGAACTACTCTTTCCATCAAGAAGCAATATTACTAAAACAGAATAGGTAGCATTGGATTATATACATATTTATATGAGACGAAAAGCCAATTGTTTATTCTGCTGGTATTTTTTAAAAATTCAGGGAGGCCGGTATAGATCTATTTCAAGCTCATTTGCTATCATCAGCCGGTCATACACTTATGGGATTTGAACCTGGGTCGCCTGCATCATAGGCAGATGTCTTAACCTCTAGACCACAAGGTTCATCTCCCCTTCAGCAGCTCAACACCAAGCAATATATATATATATATATTCCTCTTATTTTTCTACACTTTCTATTTTGGGTAGCTTTTTTTTAGTATGCATTAGTTTTATCTTCTTAATTGACAGGTTTGATTTTTCTAATCCCATACATTCATAGATTTTTCAAACACCACCTCTCTCAGACATTGTTTCCTTATCACTGCTTTTTTCTGTAATTGAAGATTTTAATCTGCTAACCTTAGACACTGTTGACTCACACAGTCCAATGTTCTGACTCTAGTTCTGACACTTTCAAGTGTTCTGACCATGTTCATCAATGCTACTTTATACAGACTGAGTTTAAAAACTATTTCAAAATAGAATGTGGCCTGCTTGCTCTGACCTGGCCCAATGTAGGCATTTTGTAGTGCATACCTGCCAGCAGTTCCCCTCCTGTTATACTTTGTTTAGTCATCTATGTTTTTCTTTAGCTTTAAGACAGGGGTGTCAAACTCGATTTCATTGAGGGCCACACCAAGGTTGTATTTGACTTTGGGGGACCAGGGTGGGTGTGGCCAGGATGGGCATGATCAGCTTGACGTCACTCATGCTGGAGGTGCCTGTGGTGGCCCGAGTGCTCTGCCAGCGAAAATGGGTTACTGAGCTCCATTTTCAGTGCGACATCTTCCTGCAACCCTCTGTCAGTGAAAAACGGAGCTTGGGAGGACTGCTCGTGGCACTCGTGAACTCCATTTTTGGCTGTGATGGTCTCCTGAAACCCTCTGCCAGCAAAATACTGAGCTCCATTTTTGCTGGCAGAGGCACCGCAGGATGGTCTTTTGCTGTTTCCATGGAGGCCCCATGATCCAGATCTAAGCATCTGGTGGGCCAAATCCAGCCCCTGGGCCTTGAGTTTTACACCCCTGCTTTAACACATTTGGTCGATGATCTAACACGAGCATAATGTCATTTGCTAACTTGATTGTACCTGGTATCTAATTCTCATCCTGTTTGATGAACACTGGAGCAAAGAGAGAATTTTTCCTCATCTCTCACAAAAGCCATTTTCCCTCTCTTCTTTCACCTTAGCCTCTTGAAGCAGGTCTCTCAAAAACTGTGTCTGCTTTCATTCTTGCTCTCCAAGAGATGTGCAAATGTTAGCACAGGACAATGCTCTTGGCTTCTGTATTTTTTTTTCCTATGTTGCAATCATTGTGACACAAGAGACAGGCCTTCTCAGCATCATTTTACAGATGAGTGAATTGAAATTTTCAGAGATGCCTGTCAGGATGATGGCCAATGAGCAATAGATTGAATTTCTGAGCGTCAAGGGTTGACTCTAAAACTTAGCTCAATTCAGCATCAGAACTTAACCTGTAATGCTGCAAAGCTTCTTAAAGAAAGGAGAGCCACTATGACACAATAATTAAGGTGTTGAAGTGGAACTAGAGAAACCCAGATTCAGGGCCAAACCCAATCATGGACCGTACTGGGGAGTTAGTTGTTTGAGCTATTATTGTTGGGATAATGGAGTTGGGATGGGAGATGAACCTCATGTATTTCTCTGAGAAAAAGAGGAACAGAAATGCAATAAAGAAAAGATAGCTTTGCCATTTAGCTTTTCTTTCCATTCCATTTTTACTAATATCACTTTTGGTATCTCCATTATGGTACTCTATCCAGGAAGGCCAGACCAGCAACAACAGCAGATGTTCAAAAAATTGCCCTACATGACAAACATTTGAACAGGCCTTTTCTCCACCCTGATTATTTGCTAAGATTTTCTCTTTGGGGAGAGAGATCACCCATAGATACATGTTCGGTACATCTGACTTTTCTTTCCTTTGCTGATTGGGACTCTTCCAGAGCAGCCAGGACAGTTCACATTTCCACTTTATTACAACATGTTAGCTTTCAGAGCCAGCATGGCCATGAGAATAAAAGTCCATATTGATATAGGATATAGGATCCAGATGCTGATGGCTCAAAGACTCTCTGACACCAATTTTCTTTATATCTGCTGGCAATTTTATCCTTTAAGAGACTGAAATCCATTTAAATGTTTAACTATGACAACCATGACATTTGGAGTCACTGTATGTGATATAACTGAGACAAAATACCTGAAGAATTCAGAGGGAGACTAAAATGCATCATTTATCAAAAGGTGCTGCATATCCTGGGTTCACTATAACTTTATTTGTCAATTGAAATTGAATCTGGGTTTTTTTTCCCCTCAAGGAAAAAAACCATCCAAAATGTCAAGAGAAGCAAAGACAATTTGGTATATTATTTATCACTGAATTATGCTGGAAGGAAAATTAAACATAAGACCATCTTTTTTCCAGACTAAATATCAGAAGAGTTCAGAGGAAGCTGAAAAAAAATCGATAGGATGATGCATAAAATAATTTTAGGAGAGAAGGTTTACTTAGTACATTTTAATCCCATCCTTTCCCAGGGAGCTTAGAAGTTCTCGTATTCGCACACAAAGGCAGAATATTCCTTACAACAGTCCTGTGAAATACATTTGACCGCAAATAGTTGACTTTGGGCTGGTTATCAAGCAAAAGTGAAATTTGGGCTCCTCTGATCTGATTTAGTTCTTTCCCTTGTGAATGTAACATGAAAACAAGGACAAGGAGGGGGTTTTTTTCTTGTCCTTGCAGACACATTGAACTATATAGACAGCCTGGTGGTATAGTGGTTAGAGTGCAATATTGCAGGCAAACTCTGCCCACTGCCAGGAGTTCGATCCTCAAGGTTGACTCAGCATTCTATCCTTCTGAGATCAGTAAAATGAGAACTCAGATTATTGGGGGTAATATTGTAAACCATCCAGAAAGTACTATAAAGCACTGTGGAGCAGTGTATAAGTCTAAGTGCTACTACCATTCTAACTCCCAATAGCCTCCAAACCAAGCCTAATCCAATGTTAGATCCTCACAATTTGGGCACAGTTAGGAGTTCACTTAATATCTTGTTAGAAACATACATCTTTCTTGTTCAGTGTGTTTGGGCTTAGTCCTCTGAACCTCCAACAAATGGACCAGGTCTTTGTGTAAATCCTTGTGAATTTTGCATTCCTTTCCTCAGCAGCAATTTGACAGCTCATCTGCAGATGGCACTTACTTTCTCTGCAGACATACTCCCATGAAAAGCGAGGAGAACTTGTTAGAAAGAATGCAAACAGAGCGTGAAACAGTCATCATGGACTATTAATGTATCCTTAATACATGAACTGAACTAGAAACACATCACTGAAAGGAGGAGATAGGAGAGTTTGCTGCAGGCGTGCAGCTGCCTCTCTGCCCTCTTCTCCATGCTATGATCTATGGATATGACATCCAATACACTATTTGCCATCTCTCCCTTCCTTCCTCCTTCAGGAGTAGTGAAGGGATCCAATCAGACTACAAAGATGCTGAGAGAGGGGAGGGGGAAAGGTCATCCTGAAACATCCATTGTTATTCTTTCAACAGCACATCCATTTATATGCAAAAGTATATGTCAGTTCAATGAACCTGTTTCTATGGATGGGTTAGATCTGCCTCTGAACTACCAGGTGTTGTGGTCTGCCTTCTATCTGGTCTAGCGCTGGAACCACTTCTTTATTTGTCCATCCTTTCCAGTATCTGCTTCCAGTTTATTCCAGTCCATTATGAGTTTATGGCTCTGATCAACATGATGAGGTTCCAGTTTACGGACAAATGTACAGATAGTCCTCAACTTTCAACCACTCATTTAGTGACGCTCATTTGAAGTTACAACAGCACTGAAAAAAGTAACTTATGACTGTTTTTCACACTTTCACAGTCCCTTGGCAACCGACATGTATTTATGGTGGTTCCAGAGTCCAAGGGCATGTGATCAACTTTTGCGACCTTCTGACAAGCAAAGTCAATGAGGCAGCCAGATTCACTTAACAACCAAGTTATCAGCTTAACAACAGCATTGATTGACTTAACAGCTGTAGCAGAGAGGTCACAAAATGGGACAAAACTCACTGAACAACTAATATCTTCTAAACAACAGAAATTTGAGGCTCAGTTGTGGTCGTAAGTCAAGGACTATCCTTGTGCACACAAAGGAGGTTAACCTTAAGGGAATTTTTCACATTGTGCCCATGGAGTCCACGTATCTGTTGCTGGCTTCCATAACTTACATAGAAAACATTTTTAATCTTCAGTCTCCCACAGTCTGGTACTCTCCAAAACTGATAGGGTAGAAATTCCCCAATGTCATGCTAATGTAACTTACTAATTAGCATGAGGAGTGTACTGCATAGATAATATGCTTGATAGATCTGTTTTCCATGCTAACAACTGTAAAAGCTAAACTGTACTGCATGGTTAAGAAGTACAAGGCCTGTGAGTTCAAATCCTGCTAAAAGGTTGAACACAGAATATCTAGTACGAAAGGTACTTATACCTTCCCAATAAGGACGAAACCCTATACAGTCCCAATAAGGAGGAAACCATTTGAGTGGTAATCAGTGGGTAACATAACATCAATAACTGTTATCATCCAGTTGTCATATACTGCAATACCTGAATAAGAGAGAGATTATTTTAAGAAGGTCAAGAGCTGAAATTGCAGCAAACTACCTCAAGTCTGGATAATTCCTAGTTTTGAGAATACTGAACAATTTGGGGAGGAAAATGTGAGCATGGAAGATATAGTAAATTCTAGCATCATATTTTCAACAGTAATATGATTGTGTACAAGGTGACAAAAAAGAAAATACAGTCACTGCTCCTAACATTCAAAAGATGTTAATTAAAAAAGATATCCAAACACTGAGCAGTTTACATGTATATTTTCACAGTGTGATTTCTAGGGAATAGGACTTAAGTGGCATTCCCTTTAATTTAAATCTAATGTTTTAAATTTAAACAGAATATTTTGGATTCAGAGTGTGTCCTTATCCACCTCCTACCTGACATGATTTCACCCAAAACACAACCAAATTAAAAGTTTCAAATTGACATTTTAGAAAGTAATAGGTATAACATTAATATAGTTATAACACTAGGTAGTTATAATGCTAGATTATAACAGCAGAGTCACTTGTGTTGACTGTCAGTATTTTGAATGAGAGTCATATCATGAAATTAGATTATTTTAAAATGACAGAATGATAGCTTTACATGGGGACATTTAGGCCATCAAGTCCAACCTGCTTCTCAAACTAGAAATCCAATTAAAGCATTTCAAACAATGACAAGTCTGCACTTCACTTGAATGCATCCAGTGCAGGGGACTCTGCATTTCTCCTGATAATTGGTTCCATTGTTTTGCATTTCATTACAATAGCAAGAATTTCTATAGCTCAACATTGAAGGAAAATTAAGTTGTATTTGTATGGCAACGGTTAGAAAACCCTGCTCTATTATAAAATCTCTAAAATTAACATACAGTCTAATGCATTTTTATTTAGCCTGGAGAAAAAAATGCCTCAGGCTGGAAATGATAGCATTCTACAAATTATTCAAAGGCTTACAATCCCAAAAAGGGGGAAAAATATATTGCAGGTAGAAACCTCTCCAAATGGACAAATTATAACAAGGTTGTCAGCATCCAAATATTTTACTAAACTTCTTAAGAGCAGGAGCAGTTAGATAGTAGAGCCAATTATTAGCATGAGTAAAAGAGCTTTCCGTTTCTGAAATTCTTCAAACAGAAGCGAAACAGCTATCTTTCAAAACAGAATATGCTAATTTGGAATATTCTGCATGAAAATAGCAACTGGATGAGATAGCTCTCAAGATTTGTTTTAATTCTGTCATTCACTTGATTATATTGATAGTCCTGTCATGTGTACAAAGGCACACACTGTCCAAACTGCCACCCATGACAGCCAGATTACGCATGATTATTCAGTCTTTATATGACCCACTCCAGAAGGAAATGCAACCCATTCCAATATTCAAGAAAACCAAATGAACATTCACAATCAGGACAATGTTAACAGAATACTGATGATGAGCCCTAATGAGGGTGAAGGTTCATTCTCAGAGAGTTTAGGAGTTGTTAGTGTTCTGTTTATAAGGGTCAGGTGTGAGTCATCAGGTGGGATGGGTTTTGTGAAAGGGAAGTTACATCAGGTGAGGATCATTGGAAGGTAAAGTGCTAGCTGGAGGGCTTGCGTAAGTTGGTTGAGAGTCACTACTGTTTCTGGTTGGCTGCATGGTTGATTTGGATTCTGAGGGATTCATAGGCCCTAATGTCGGAAAATATCCAATGGACTAAGTGAGAAGAGCATAAGGAAAGTATAAGTAGAACCAATGGTTACTTTGTACTTAAGATTAAAGCTGAAGGACATCCAGCTCCTGATGCGACCAAAAGAAAAATGGATAGTGCAATGCTGCAATTATACTATTGTTATATGACAAGAATCATGAACGAAGGCAAGCTTGATGCCATCAAGACTGAATGATGACCTACTGAACAGAAATGGGTTGGAAAGGATCACTTTATATCAAAGAAGATTCACATACTATAGCAGAAAAGGAAATCACTGATGAAATGGAAGTATTAACAAAAGAGTATAAAAGTCATACAACTCCAAGAGTGACGTAATGATCTCAGTAAGAATCCAAGGCAAATCATTCAATAATAGGACAATTCTGATTCAATTACAGATGAATAGAACGTGGGAGGTGAACAGTTTTGTGATGACTTAAAAACCTTGTTGACGCGACTTCCTGTTTGGCTTCTTCGCCGGCAGGTCGGAATCCGTGATCGTCTGCGGTTTCGATCTGTGCTCTCTTGCTGGAACTCCTTGACCCTCCCCGTAGAGGAGGTAAGAGGAGGTGA
>JAEANM010026235.1:0-10783 GCA_017656035.1 Myanophis thanlyinensis
ATAAATAAACAAATAATAAAAAATAAACAAACAAATAAATAAATAAATCCCCACCCTACACCCAAAGGGCCAAGAGGAAATCCTAGCTCTGCCAACTTGTTTGCATCATTGACTCGCACATCGCCACATGGTCCTTTGCCATTCCCCACATAGTCTTAGGAGCCTCTCTTCACTGGCCCGTAATTCAGGTGGTCTTTCTCCCCCCCCCAAAGTCTTGGAACACAGATTTCACTAGGCAGATCCTACAAGATGTTCACCATTACCCTTCTCTTAACCTCTCCCAGAATAAAGTGGGATCTGGGCAACAGTGAGCCTCTTCTTTTTCTATGCATAAGCTGTGTCTCTTAAAGTCAGCAGGTGGCATTCTCATAACAAGTCTGCAAGGTAGCCAGCCTGAAGGCTTCTCTTCTGCTCATCTTTCATCCAGTAATAAAACCAATAATAATGATTGTTTATATTGGCAATATATTTCCAACTGCTGCGTGGTGTCCCAGATTAGTAAGGAGCCTTTTAAAATCAACTCCTTTCCAGAACATATGGCTTTAATTCATCATTTTCTTTCCTGGATAAAAATTGCTATGCCTCCCATTAACCAGTAATCTCAAAGCTACCATATCTGGGCAGCAAAAAGTCATTCAGATTTTTTTTCAGCCAGATGTTACATTAAATAAACCCAAACTAGTCTCTAATGATCACACATTGAAATTCTGACTTGGATCTGCTTCCTCCATTTCCTTCAAGAAACTCTCCTTGGTTAGATTTAATTTGGGGCAGAGGAAGTGAGGTGCTGCCAGTTTATGCTTCACAGAAAAGCCAATTCTGCAACTGTGTAGAACATTTTTGATTTTAAATAAATGAGTTTTAAAAATAAATGAAAATTCAAAATATCAGGATTAAGGTATTCTTCTGGGCTCATAAATGGACATGGCTTTATCTAATCATTCAAGATTGTAAAACAAATATAAACACTAAAGTAATTTCTTACTTTGGGTTTTTTCACACACATGTACCTAGGTTATCAGCTATCATGGGAAATACATAATGCCGTATAGTCATAGCATTCAGTGAGAAAAAGTACTTGGGCTCTAGATTTTTTATTTTTCTCAAATCACCAGTATCTCTGCAAAGATGCCAGTTTATTATGAGGCATAGAATTAGAATTTCAGTCTCTTAAAATCATATAGAAGAGATGAAATAATGAAAAGCTAAGTATGACCCTTCCAGAAAAGAACTGGCATGTCATCTTTCTCTGGTTTTAGTCAGTTCTTAGCTGCCACCTGCGCATCTGCAGGTTTGTTCATTGAAAGTTGCAATCCTATTCATCTTGTACAATAGGTTTGGGGAATGAGCTCGTGCCTCTGCTAATGGCCCAGGGAGTGACTCTTTTGTAGCTAAGGCTGTGGAGGCAATGCTGCTTCTGGCCCCCATAAACCAGAGTGATTTTTTCAGTAGATTAGTTCATGAATTAAACTTTGGCCCTTTCAGCTGGAAGTATTAGATGCTGAGTTCTGATGATAGAGAAGCTTAAAAATGAATGATTGGTGGCTGTTTCCTGGCCATGTCTCCCAGGAGAGTAAAAAAACCAGATGCGTGGGCATGTTTGGGTCTAAGACATTATTAGCATATTATCCAAGTAGTTCCTTGCATCTTATTTCTGAGTAAACAAGCTGAGGGATGATGCTAGCAAGCCATAAACAGGAGGGTTGAAAAATAAAACAATTACCACTTGCCTTTCTCTTTCCAGTTTTCAAAGTAAGAAAAATTGTGTATTGTGTGTATGTTTGAGAAACTGCTTTATACTCAATTATGCATCAACATATGTGTTTAGTTAGAGGCACAGTGTAAGAGTATCAGTGTCTGAATAGATGTTCTGCTTGAGGGCAAGCATTACCTTCTGGGAACCTCTCTGTGGCGTGGTTCACACAACTAAGGAAGCCCAAATGCTGTTTGTTTATTGCTATATTACGCAAGCTTGGTCATTTGTAATCAAAGTACTTAGTGCATTAATTGTGAGCCCAGTCAGTGGTGGTTTTTCCTAATCAACTATGGTTAAGGAATCCAAGACCTGATATGTTATCAGAACACAGTCCAGATAACAGTTGCTGTTGTTGGTTGTTTTATGTATCAGGCAGCATCTTTTGGCCAGAATTGTCTGTCAATAATTACTTGTCTTCTTAGGTGTTCAAGTTTTTGTCATCATTAATTGTCAACAATAAAATGATTTTATCACCTTAAGATCCCCTTATCTTCTGTTGGTTTTTTTCCTAGCTGGTTTCAATTTTCCAATCATCCAGATATGTTTCAATGAGTTCCATTAAGTGTCCAAAGTATTTAAACTTATCTCTATTATTAATCCCGCCCCTGAATGATATCTTCTTTTTGTACTTCAAAGTGTTCCCCCAGTTTTAGCCAACACTAATTCAGAGGCATCGCTACATTGTTTATGTGCACACATATTCACACTAGAAAAATAAGGCATACTGTGGGGACTTGCAAAAATCCAGGTGACTACTAAATAGCAGGAAAGGATGCATAACCCTCAAACACTTTCCTGTCTGCTGATGATTATCTTTTGGGGTTTTTCTGCAACCCAGTTATTATACCTTGTTCAGTTGTCCAACAAGTCACCATATGTACTCTTTTATGATGGCTGTTAAGTGAACAATGTGGTCATTAAATGAACCCATTTTTTTCTCATTTCTGGCAAAAAATACATTGGAAACCCATTGTACCTATAATGGCTAGATTGGACAACTATTTGTCTGAAACGGTATAAGGCTTCCTGCCTGAGCAGGGATTTGGATTAGAAGTCCTTCATGGTGCTTCCAACTCTTGTCATTCTATTATTCTGCTGTTTTTACCAGAAATCTGAAGTAAATCTTGATTTTTGGAAAAAAAAAAGAAAAGTAAATCCTGGTCATATGATCGTGGGACACTGCAATGGCCGTTAAATATGGGCTGGTCACCAAATGACCAAAACACAATTAGGTGAGTGGGAAGGCTTCAGAATGTCAAAATCGGTTTGTAAGTAGCTCTCTGGAGGTCCCTCATACAATTTTGGCTGCTGGTAAGATGAGGACTACCTGTAGAAATAAGTAGGATCTTAATCAGGAAGTGTTTGCATGGGTTTGTTGATTTAAATACTGCTTCTTTGGGTCTGATAAACAAGAGACACTGGAAAATACAGTGTCAGAACAAGCCTCTCTTTGCTTACCAAACTCTGAATGGGCACAAGGGCTCAATTTGCATTAAAAGTGACTCAGTCCAGATAGTATGATAAACAGAGAAGAAATACAGAATTGGCATAAGCATAACAATATTTTCTTCAGGAGAAAACCATACTTTCAGACAAAATCACATGTCTGAAAAGAATACAGCAATGTGGTTATAACTGGCTACAGACCTACATGTTAAATCTGCCAGGAAACAAGCATCTGGTGAGTAAACTAAAATAATGCCAGTCTTTTCACAGTTTTAAACATAAGCCTCCTATGATATTAAATTATGATATATATATTTTTTGCAACAGCTCATGGAGTGACAAGTTGGGGCTGCTGTGCTGCTCAGGAGGGTCCCTGTCTTGAGTCCTGGCCTTTGTCCTGGAATCTGCAGCCGAGTATCTCAATAGTACTGGTGGACTTTCATCAAACTTCTCAGAGCAAGAGTAGAGGGAAGGATCAGCTTGTCTTCATAGCCACCATGACCACTGTGAACTTGTCCAAGATAATTGGGCTGAATCTCATACAGGGTCACCTATTCGGATTGGATTATACTCTTGAGTAGATGCAATCTAAAAATGGAGGGCAGTATCTTTTATTCTATGCTGTGGCAAGATAATTTTCTGGTTCCTTTGATCAGTGCAACGAATATCCACAGGTAGTATTGACCTTGTAGATCTGTCTACTCTAGGCATGTAATGGATCCTTCTGATTTCCAGAGAGTGCTTGGGGTTTTTTTCTTGAGGCTATAATGAACAGTGCTGCTGAGGTTTTAATTACACCCTAGAATACAAGAATGGCTGAAGACTTGGACAGGATTATACCTAAGTAGGGTTTATGTTCAAACCCCCCCCCCCAAAAAAAAATACTGCTTTGCCAGCAACTTACTATAAACTCATGCTGCTTGCCATTATTTTTCTTTCTTTAATATTTAACATTTGTCATTTTCTAGTTTTTTATACTCATGATGCACTCTTCTGTTTTTTATTATCAACTAATAACATATCATCTGCATATCTAAAACTGTTAATGTCTTGAAAATTGGATGTCTTTTCCAATCGTGCCATTATACATTTACTTGCATTACTATCATACATCCTCTTATTCATCTCCTACAATAACTTCTCATTTCTCATAAATGATTTTCAGAATGAGAATTCTGGTTCATCTCTCTCTCTTAATGTATATCTACATTCTACCATGATCATTGCTACCACAGCTGCCATCAAACTGAATGCAGGTTATTGACAGTGAGTGTCATACAAGAGTTCCAGGTGTTGTCTTAGGTAGCAGTCATGTGATCTGGATTTGGGAATGTTACCATTAGTTCCTTACAGACCATTCTCCATAAATGTGATATTTTCTGTGGTTGCTCCTGCCTTATTTGATCAGTCAACCTCGGATTCCTGATGAACCAGATGGGTTTCGGAATTAGCTTGGAGTTGTTCCCATGCCCTATTGCATGGCTTGACTCCTCTTGGAATGAGCAAGTAACAATCACTTGGATTGGACTGTATCATTCCTGTGGGAAACCTCAGGTGTGCATGGATACTAGAGGACCTCTTGATTTTCAGAGAACCATTTCAGGATATAGGTTATAGTTCAGCTGGTTGCCAAGTTTAATCACTTGATTATGGGAGCTCTAATGGAATGTTGAGGACCTGTCAAAATTACAAGTTCAGAGACTTCTGGTTGATGTTGCAGCACCACTAGACACAGGGATTTGAATGCTCCATCCATGTGCCAGGATTCCCCCACTCATGGGCTATGAAGGGAGCTGAAAGCTGCCTTGTAGGGGTGGTGAAGCAAAGGAGGGACGCCCGGTGAGGTTGCAACTCTCCTGCTATACCCCCGGGCCTTTTTCCATCCAGCCACAGTGAGGTGAAGAGGAATACCGTAAATCTACACAAGATGCCCTACCAAGAAGAATTGAACATTTGGGAAGAGCTGGCATCGATTCTTCAAAACTCAAGGGAGATATTGATTACAGAGTGCAAGGATATAAAGAAGCGAATAGAGTCCATGGAGGAAAAGATGGAAAAAATGCTACAAAAGAATAAAAATGATCAAGATGTCCAGGAGGAAGAGTAGCTAATAGAGAAAGTAGAAGTAAAAATAGAAAAATTTAATCAAGGAGCACAAAATGACAACAGTACAGAGATAATACAAAAATAATAATAATAAAGAGGGACAAAATTAGCCAAGGGGAGGATATCCTAAGAGAGTTAGAAGAGAAATTGAAAAAACAGGAAGTACTGCCTGGAAAAGAGACAGGAGCAAGAGCAGACATTTTGGAAACTAAACAAAGAGAAAGGGCAGAGAAAAGGAAAAAGGTTTAAAAAATGCAGTAAAAAAGATGAGGCAGACAAAATTATAGATCTAAGAGATGAATTATAGATCCAATTATAGATCCAAGAGTCAAATTAAAAAATAACAATTAAAACATTAAACAGGGCAAGAGATGGTGGGTAGAAAGGAAATACATTCATTGTCAGCAGTGATGCAGGTAGAAATTAAAAAGGGAGACTAAATAGAAGGGGATTAATAAAGTATACATTTGGAGTTGAGAGAGAAGAGGGAAAATTAGAATAAAGAAATAAGTACTGGGGAATTAGAATTTAATATGAATATGCATATTATTAGAATTAGAAAATGTGAAATGTAATATATGCAATATTATTTGCAGTAAGATACATGATAAATAAGATATGGTGACTGTTATAAAAACGTACATGAAATGTAAGATGGTGATTAATAATATTAAATTTGTATTAACATGTATGATAAGCAGGAAAAGGTGATTGGCATAAAAATAATATCTTGTATCATTGAGTAACCAAATAATGAAGGCGTATTAACAATAAGCAAAGGATGGACAATTGCAGCAGTATAAAGAATGTGTACTATCATTATGATTATTGGATCTTTACAAAAGGTTAAAAGTAAGAGATAGGATCAAGACTTTATTTGTACATAAGAACAGAAGATTAGAAGATTGGGACTGGCATAAATGTATGATATGATGAAATTTGGCATAATTAAACAATAGAAGAGGCTAATTATATGAATAAGAGCATTATGAATGGAATTAAGAAAAATAATTGTATTGAATGTGCTCAATATGATTTTGTTTGTACCAAAATGATTAACATCCAGGTGCCATGCTGTTCATATGTTGGTAAAAAATAAAAAACATGGGGAAAAATTACAAGTTCAATCAGTGAATGAATGGTCATTAAACGAGGGTCACCTAAATGTCTATGGAGATTCTTGGTCACCCAGGTCATGGTTGTTCCAAAGGTGCTTTTTCAAAAGGCAACTGGATTTTATTTTTCCTTGAAGATGTTTTGTTTCTCAGATAAGAAGCTTCTTCTTCAGTTCTGACTGAAAAAGCTTCTTGGATCACTTGCCTTTTCAAAAAGCACCTTTGGGAGGGCCATCTATATTCTTTCAATATTTTCACACCTCTATTTTCTCTTCTCTAAAACTGGTATTAATGATAGGCATGAATCATACAGATACAAAACAAAAACCTATATTCATACCAGCAAAGCAAATAGCACCTTCAGGTTCCAAAAACTGTCCCTTCACAAACTACTCAATGCAAAAGAGAATTCTGTAGCTTTTTTAAACTAAAGAAAAAAGATGGGAATTATATTTACAGATTCTTATGGTCATATCTATTAAGAATTGTGAACAGATAACTATAATTATTATAGAATATTGGCTGGAGGGTTCGTGCCTCCATCCTAGGAACTTAAAAAAAATGTAAAGGGATAATGAATTAGAGTATATGCTATTGTTACTTTGAAATCTGGACAGATGAAAGTAATTTTAATAAAGTGAGAATAACAAATTTTGTACATGACAAATTCAAAACCAATAGTCACTGCTTCCAACACAAGGGAAAATGGAAGTTATATTTCATCCTTCTTATTCTCTTTAGACTTTGCCCAAAAAGGAACTAAGAATCCATTAAAATGTTCTTGAAATTAATGTCATGAATGCTCAGAAACAAACTTCAGCAAGAAGATGTGTGATCAGCCTCCAATTTAGCAATGAAATGGAACATTAAAACATTGGTCTCTACAGCGACTCAAGGGTTGAACAAAAAGTAATGCCTCTAGGTTTCCAACACATGGCAAAACTGATGATTTAGTAATTCTGATATTTTTTTTCTGTTTTTTAATTTCAGTTGTCAGGAAATTACTATGAGAAAAAGGCATATTGCTAGTGTTTGTGAAATGAAAGTTTTCAGAGAGTACGGATCAGTGCACTTTAAGCAACATACCATGATCCAAATTCTTGACAGCTGATGAATTCCTTCATCCTTCAATTCATTCCAGTTAAACTGAGATTGTTTATGGTAATAAATGTGTTGATATAAGTGTGTTGCTGTTCAAAAAATGTAAAAGATGGGGAACCAGGAAGAGTTGATGGTATAATCAAGAACAAAGTGGTTGACCTGTAACAAGCAGCAATGACTTTCACATAAGAAAAATTGAAAAACAAATTGAAAAACAGTTAGTGGCTCATTTAAAGGCAAATTGCTGCCAGACCTGGCCTTTCACAGAAACAGGTGGGTTGCATTATTGATGTTGTTTAATATTGAAACATTTGTCTTTGCTTGCTGATGGTAGAAATGAAAGCTTCTAAAATTGATATTTGTCAGTAATTATTGTCATGCTACCAGAATTAAAATAAGGAGTGTCTTCATTGCATTGTGACAACCAACAAAATTTAGGCTTCTCATTATGAACACAAACCAAGTGTCAGTCTGTGGAATCATTGCAAAGGTTCAATGGTGTGAATGTAGAAGCTGGGGAAGAGAATCAAACTCCAGGATTAGGCAGAAAAATTCACCTAGGTGCTTTGGGATACAGGTAGTGTTGCTCACATTGATATATCTTTAATCTATTAACTCAGCACACTGCATGCAGCATCAGGTCATTGAAACAACATAAAATTCAGAAACACAAGAAGGAAATTAACAATACTAGGATTATTATGGAGTCATCAAGAGGCATCTGTGAAGTTGGATCTTTTCCATCCACCATACAATCCAGACTTGGCACCATGTGATTCCCAACCTTTCCTAAAATAGAAGGAATGCCTTTTTGTGCATCTGTTTGTCTCAGATGAAGAGGTGGAAAAAGCTCTTAGGACCTGGTTGAAGCATTAAGAAGCTTGTCTGTTCATGGCAGAAGAGAGTAAAGAATGGCGATAAATACAGAAAATAAAACACTTCATTTCATTTCATGGATTATTTTTATTTACTTTATTAAAATACCCCTTGAAATATATTTAAGTATAAAATATAATCTAAACATATGGAAGTAAAGCATTAATTTTCATTCAACCCCCATAGTAACACAGAGGCAAGGAATAATGAACAGATGAAGCTACTTAAAACTCAGAGCTAGTTATTAATTCAACTAAGAAATATCTTAACAGTTCCTCCTCTCCCAAGTCCCATCCCAGTTGATTTCTGAAAATCTTAGATAAACCTTTAAATGTAAAACCCTTTACAAAAAAGTTTATGTTGCAAATCAATCTTTTCCTTACTGAGGTTACCAGATATCCAACAAAAGGACATCATGTTCTCCTTTTTGTCTTCTGCCTGGCTGCCATAGATTGCTTGCTTCCCAGTCCATAACTGCAAAGGCACAAGCAGTGGTGTGCAGATACACAGATGTAGTCAACATTAAACATTAACACTAAAACAGCATTCAGTAATGGATCCTTCTGTTCCAAGTCTTGTCCAGTGATGGCATTCTCCAAGACTACAGCTATATTCTAGTCTTTTTGAGAGGTTTGCTTAGAGATCATCTGGCCTGTTCCCCCAAGAGACAAAAGGCTTCTCCAAGGGGCAGCACAATCCAAAGGCACAGTACAGTTCTCTCAAACCTTGTCACTTGATAAAAAAGGTCACAGACACCATTGCTTTTACAAGAATCTCATACACTCTACCAACTGCTTTGCGCCCACAGTCTTATTTATTGAAGACTGGCAGTCCACAAGCAAGTCCATCAATATATTTACCTACAACCAGCCTACAAACCCCTCAGAATGCAAATCAACTGCACAGCCAACCAGAGACAGCACCTACCCTCAACCAACCCATGCAACCCCCCCACCTCACAATGACCCTGACCTGATGTAATCTTATCATAAGACCCATGTCACAAGAATCACTGATGACTCACCTGATCCATCACTAGACCCTCACTTGACACACCCACACCTGAAGTCCTTATAAGCAGAAGAACCCTGACATTCCCCTAAACTCTGCTGAAGATGTTACCTGGACTGGTAATGGAACATTCAGAAACCAACCCACAAGCTCAAAGAATGAACCTTCATTCTCATCCTACACATGAGCTACAGATATTTGCCACTATTTGTATCCCTTTATTTCTTCCCCGTAAATCTATTCTTAGCAGCCAAATTAATAGCCTTGCTTATCATGGCTACCTTTGTCCAATTATCCATTTCCCAACTCAACTAAAGCTTCTCTGAGTTAACTGCTCCGCCAGCTGAAACCAATCAGCTTCTCTCTCTGTTTCTCTTTTTGGCCTTTGAAGCCACAATTCACCCCAGTTCTACTGGATAATTTCCTCAGGGGAGAAAATTCCAGATTGCCTGAATTACTAAAACGGCAGCCCAGAATTCTTTTACTTTTTGCCCTTTCTGCTCTATTTCTTGCTCAGATGTAGGTTTTTTTTTTTTACTGCCAGCAAAAGGGGTGGGTGGGAGGAACATCACAGCCTGGTGAGTCCAGAGACTGCTCCTTTCTTATTTCATTCTTCTGCCTTCCATACCTAAAGTTGTGGCCTTGTATGTACTTCAGAGCCAGATTTCTGCTTCCACCATAACACTAGCTTCCCCCCCTCCCTCCATTTTGGTCCCCCCCTCCCACAGCATAACCTTTAAGGGCTAGTTAACTTGGAGCCGGCAAGTCTAGGAAGAGCTTCCTATCTCTTCCCAAAATCTGTACCTCTATTTATCTATCATCTCTGGGGACTCTCTTTCCTGCATTCTGCAGATTTTAGCTTAACAACATTGCACATTTTTCTGTCTTCCAGCAACTTCCTGAACCACTGGGGTGCCACCCGTATCATGTAAGTGTGCTCTCACCATCATTTTTACACTTACAGCCATTAACAAAATAGACAACCAATCATTTCTAAACATTCCAGGCTACTCTCATAAATAATTGGATTCCATTCTTTCAAATTTGCCTCCTCAGATGCACAGTATATCCCTCCATCCTTTGTACTGCTGCCTGGCCTTTCACTAAAAAAGGAAAAGAAAAGGATACACACCTTTTCAATTGATAATATCAAAGTCCTGGTTCCTGTGATGGATTATGTGCTATCAGGCTGTTTTCAGATCCTAGCAACCGCATAGATCCCTGTGATGGTTACTTTTAAGCCTCACAGATATACACTTATGTGCAGTAAAAATGGGATAGGGCAGGGGTGGGCAATTATGGCTCCTTCATGACTCGTGGACTTCAACTCCCAGTATTCCTGAGCCAGCCTGGCTCAGGAATTCTAGGAGTT
>JAEANM010026236.1:0-10783 GCA_017656035.1 Myanophis thanlyinensis
CAACTCCGCACGGCCTCCAGGCACCGGCCCATCACTTCAACGGCCTCATTGGGGTGGTTTGGGGTGGAGATGAACAAACGTAATATTGTTGTGTTAACGTAGTATCACAAATTATATTTCCCAGTAGCTTCAGTCTGCACGATCAGTAGTGTGGGATGTTGGTGACCGTATTTCAGGATCATCTGGAGGGCCACCCATCTTAATTCCTAGTTTAAACCTTCAGAAACTGTAACTGTTGAACAGCTTGATTGAACTGAGATTTCATATGAAACTTTTGGAATTCTGCCTGAAGCTTGTATGTTCAAACTTTCTCCTATCTTCTGAAAAGCCATTAAGTGTCTTAATTAGAAATGCTGCAGGAATTCCCCAGTTTATCCTGCTTCTAATAAATCTAAGCATATATTTCATATGTAATCTTAGTATGTCCTCCCATATGACAAGAGCCATTTTTTAAAAAATCCTTTCACTGCTTTATTGTACCATTGATTGCTAGGAACGATTCCAAATCTTGTCTAGACAGAAAAATTCCTTGGTTTACTTTAAAAGAATAAGGAAAAAAATTAAGAAAAGTGGCTTCATATCAAAATATTTAAATATTGACAGCTTTTGCTGCCTTTCTCTGATAACAAAAAAAAAATGTCGTGGAATAACTAAAGAGTAGTTCAGATGCTTTCCACCACAAAAAGAAAGTGATTTTATAGATGTCTGTGCAAAGGAAAGCCTGAAAGGTTGGTTGATTTGGCTTTATTGAGCACGAAATTCCTGTACTAAGTGTTAAAAATTTTAAAGGAATAAAGTGCAAAAAAAAGTATAGAATTGAGAGATGTAGAACCATCTGTGCTTTTCAAGCAAGTCCTGCCCGAAACAGCCATTGACTTTGGAGATAAATAGTGATATCATTAGCAACTATCCCCTTCCTCCTTGGAAACAAAGCAATATTTGATTGTTTTATTCCCAGTTTTCATGGTTTGTCTCCAATTAAAATGGATTTGGTTTTGTGTATGTGTTGATAGTGGAAATGGGGGTGTGTACAGTAGTGGAAGATGAAATGACAGTGGAGATAGTAATAGGGATGGGGATAACTGGTGTAGTCATGAAGTAAATGTGAAATATCCCATATGTTCCGAAAATTGAAAATGTCATTGGTCACACGAAACTAGAACAGTTTATCTGTCTCCTGTGAAGCAGTGTGATACAGTGAGCACGCATGAACACAGCATGAGGCAGTACAAGCCTATTAAAATGAGCAACTGATTAAGGTCAGTATAGCTTAATTATACGTTCTGCTAGATAATAAACTGATGTTTATGCTGAAAATGTAATGAAGGCAGAGAAGTAAATTTGCATCTTCATTAAACAAAAACAAAACACAATATTTAATATCTGTGTTGACGTGCAAAATAGTGTTTAAAGTATTGTAAAAAAAACAACAGTGCTCAGTTCCTTTTGCCTTCCAATAAAATACGCTTCACAGATGCTGGTTTAAGCAAAAGTGATACTTGAGGAAAAGTTGCTTTTCTATCTCTTGATATAACAGTTCACTATCTTATACCAGTTACAAAACATATAGTAAGGGAAAATTGTGGAGTAATATTTTTCCTTCAAGGCATATTAAAACATATTACTTTTACTGGAAAGTAGAAATAATCTTCTTTAGAATAATTCTTCTTTAGAAGGCCAGATCCTTAAGATGAAACTCAAATACTTTGGCCACCTAATGAGAAGGAAGGACTCAATGGAGAAGAACCTAATGCTGGGAACAATCGAGGGCAAAAGAAGAAGGGGACAGCAGAGAACCAGGTGGATGGAAGGAGTCACTGAAGCAGTTGGCATGACTTTAAATGGATTCTGGGGATGGTAGAGGACAGGAAGGCCTGGAGGAACGTTGTCCATGGGATCACGATGGGTCAGACATGACTTCGCAACTAATAACAACAAAGAAATAATCTTTGTGTGTATATAAACTTAGAATATATGTTGTGTGTGTGTGTTTGGTGAATATGTGTTGAAACTTCTAGTCTTTTCAAACTTGGCAAGTTTAAGAAGTGTGGGCTTCAACTCCCATAATTTCCCAGTCAGCAAAATGTGTTCTGGTACGTATGGCTCAGATAATGCATGATTTTAGATAGATGTGGATGGCTTTTTTGTGACAGGCTGTTAATAAGATCTCATTGCTGTTATTTATTATATTTCCTATGTAAAAACTTGCATCCGATTGTTGGTTTATTCTTGGAATTACTTTATATCTCACATAACCTGTCAATGTGTCCATAAAAAAGTAAGTGTGTAACACTAAAAAAAACCCCTATATTCTCTTTAATTAGAAATTACCAGATAGAAGCTGAAATGCTTTGGTCACCAAAGGAGAAGAGAGGACTCATTGGGAAAGACCTTGAAGTTGGGAAAGATTGAAGGGGATAGCAGAGGATGAGATAGTTAGATAATGTCATTGACACAATGAACATGACTTTGGGCAAACTCTGGGAGATAGTGGAAGACTGGTATGCTGTGGTTCACAAGGTCACAAAACGTCAGACATGACTTAGCGACTTTACAAGAAAAGATGGAAACAAATAAACTCAAAGAGCAGACTCAATGGACCACTAGATCTTTTTCTCTCATCTGTTTTCTGTGTTTCTATGAAACAAATATATTCTTGGTGGGAGTAAGGAATGTTTCTCTCTGCCACCCACAAACGAGAGTTCAGGAAAACACTGTGAATAAAAGCATTGATTGTATGAAGTTCATAAATTTTATGATTTATTAAAGTCTTTTTATTTTTAAACAAAACAGGCAATTAATACATTCAGTACTTCTTGATCACAACACTCTTTAAAACCATGGCAATCATTTTTGACAGCTGTAATCAAGTCTATGTACTTTTAAATAATAATTTGTTGTTATAGAACAGTTTTTCATAGGCTCATATGCTTTCCCTAACTACTGTACTGAACAACATTGCAATTACAGGCCTTTTTTGCCAAGAACAAAAATAGGGAAAAGGTTGCTGCAAGTAGAACAGTACTTACTATGGAATATGATGTAAAATAAAGGAAAAGCTTTTCTTTTTATAATCCTCCTATATATATATCTTTATTATTACAATAATAAAAATATTAAGCTTCTCTCAACTTTTTAATCAATTCTGCAAGAATGATTGGTTCACTGAAGTATTTCAGACAGATGTACAGTAATATGAACTTGAAGTTGATTTTACTGGTACAACAATTGTGTGTAATTCATTGCACCTTCACTTTAAGAGGGGTCTTGGTGCTCTCTGAACTTGATTGTTTTCTTGCAGACATTTCGTTACTCAAACTAGGTAACATCATCCTTGTCAAATATTTTTATTTGGTATCACTTTGATAAGTTAAAAGAAAACAGTATTTCCTTCTGGATTTTTGGCTCTGGGAGAAAAAGTATTATCTTTTTCCCTTGGAAATGGCTGATATAAAAGGATAAAGAAGGTATAAGTTATCTGTTTTGAACAGAAATAACTTGGTTTTTTTCAAGGAGTATCATTCCTGCTTTGTGGCCCATCTTTCCCCTCCCCTCCCCTTTTTTCCCTACGGAGCTGAATGCCAAATTACAGGGCAACCATAACAGCTGGTTAGTGTCCAAAGTCCTTGCCTGTTTAAACTTGTATCAGGAAATGATTTGTCAGAAGATCAAAGCTCTGGTGGAGTGAATGAACTCATTGACTAAACCGCAAATTTGGATTCAGTTGTAAATATTGTTTGACGTATTTATGAGATCTGTCAATGCTCTTGAATGGTTTTTGGCTTTCTTAGAGATCTAACCCATCTAATTTCATATCAAGTGTTCATACAGACTAACAAAATTATACTTGAGAAAATAAACTATGGTGGTGGATTAGTCGTAGTTTAAGAAGCAATGAATTGAACACAACTCTAAAAGTTACATTATTCTCTTGGGAATTTTTAAGTTTCTTTGAGATAATCTGAGAAGGACTCTGCAGAAAGGTGTAGAAATGGCCTTGAAGTAGTTTTAACAGCCATAAGACAACACAAGTTTAGTTTTGAAAAGGAATGGAGACTAAGAAATAAGCTCTAGATTGCCCAGACTTAATTGTCTTTGATATACAAGGGTTGTGAGAGACTCTGTCAGGTTTTCAAGATGGTTATATCCTGGAACAATAAAGCTGAGTTCCAGTAATCCTTGCTGAGCCTGTTTTCTGGGCTAACAGGAAGTTATCACGATGCTAATGTCTACATGTATTTTTGGATAAATATTTTATTATATCAAATTAAATAACAAGAAAAAATAGATTACATATACTGTATATGACTGTACAGTAAAAGTAGCCATGAACGTTAGAGGTTTCTTTTTTTATTTATATTTATTAAAACATTTTGATATACCGGTAGTAAAAGACAAATCAAAAGAAAGAAAAAGAAAGAAAAATGAAAGAGTGAGAAAAGAAAAAATAAAACTAAAATTAAGAAATGTGTAAATGACTTCTGACCTTCCTGTCAGTAGATAATTACAATCTTAACAGTATTTCCTCTTTCTTAAAATATTTTGCAACCTCTACCCCTCATTTAATCTGTGCCTTTCTAAATCTTCAAATTCATAAATCATAAATTAATATATTACACTGTATTCTGTCATATTATAAATATGAGTTCACTTTAACACTGTAACAGCACTCTAATATATTTGTCAAGTCCATGAATAGGAATATCATATCATATTAGAATGAACTTGTTATGTGCGTAAAATTATATAATTCCTCCTTAGTTATTCAAAAATGGATGTTAAATTAATGCCTATAATCTATAGGAGGTCTCAATGCAGATTATTTGGAAATTAGGATAATTTGTATTGCAGTGGAACATTTTCTAGTGTTTAATTACTATGCACAAATTAGCTTAATTTGCCTACAAACATATGCATTAACTCTGATGTGAGCTGCAAAATATTTCCATGGAAAAATAAAGCATTGGAAAATATTCTGCAAGCTCTGTCTATGGTCATGGTCATCTTGTTTCAGATAAGATAAGATGATAAAAATAAATAGGTATCTCAAATTTACAAGCATTAAAAGTCAATTGCTTGTGCATGGCCATTGCTGGGACTGTAAAGTGAAAGATTGGAGACGTACACAGAATGACAAGTTCTAATTCAGACATGATTCAAAAATTCACTTAATTTTATAGAAATAAAGAAGGCTTTGAAACCTTTTTATTTCACTTGTACTGGGATTTTCCATTTCTCTAGAATTTCCAATTAAAGCTGAATGTATGGGAAGGTAGAAAATCTTACACATCTTCCCATCTTGGTCAGCAACTTCTGCTTTTCATTTTGGAATAATATAGCATTTTTCCTCTCCAAGAAGGTAAGATATTTGTGGAGGGGTAAGAAGTTTTCTTTTTGCTTACATACCAAACACAGCACTTATCCACATAGATGAAACTGGCTTAGAGGCTACAGGATAGTATTTACAATAACTTAGAAACTAGATGTACTCTAGTTTATTAAATAAATAAAAATAAAATACCACAGAATTACGTGCTTTCAGTTTTGCTGCAATTCAAGCATCTGTTTTCTTTTTTCTCTTATTTTTGGGGATTGTTCCATAGCTTCAGACTATACCATCATGTTCTGTATTTTAACACTGCAATATCAGTCCTTTATTAAGGCGAAAGCAAATTATTAAAACCACAGATGTTTTAAAAGATGTTTTAACGTACTTGTTGCCTTTTAAGTGCAAAATTGCTCCAAGTGATAAATAATTCCATTGACTTTTGACTATACTTTTAATACAGTAACTGTCTTGTGAATAGTCCAGTATTTTGATCTGGGGCTCCTACACATACTTTAAAAAAAAAAAAAAGCTTAAAGTATATTTTTAATCTTCTATGACAGCTCAGGAAAAAAAAATCAAATTGTGCCTAGAAGGCTTGTATATTATTAATAAATATTAGTCATGCATGATGGAAAGCTCAATATATAAAATATTAATATAGAGATATTAAAATTAATTTGTATTCTAAGCTTGTTTATGGAATTGAGTAACTTAATTGTAGCACTGGTTGTTACAACCAGAGTGGTGGCACATGTTTTGGCTTGTGTTTGTACCACCTATCAGGTAATTAGATTATGAAACAGTGTCTTGGAGTACAACAACTCATAATTTTTCAATGTATGTCAGATATTATTGTGACATTGCCTAGGCTTGCTGTGGAGTACAAAATATTTTTACGAGCCCTAAGGCTCATTCAATGAAAGCTTGAGGTGTTTTTCTGAACCAAAAAAAGAAGAGAAGAATTCCATTCAGTAGCTAAGAATTTAGCATTCCTTGTTTTATATAAATGCAATTGTGGTCCAAGCTTGCATTTTAACTAGAAGTGGGAAGAGCTTTGGCTGAACAAAAGAAAAAATTTATACAGAAGAAAGATTATAACATCTTCTTAGTTCTGTTACTCAGGACAACTCACTGAGCCCAAAATGTTTTAATTGTATATAGTTCCCTTTTGTATCCAATAATCTCTTACTGGTGAAACTTAAAATTCTAACAAAAAAAGTAAATCCTATAATCCCATCCCTACTTAGTTTTCAATTCTTCTCCATTCTTTACAAGGTAATACAAGTAAGCCATTATACCTAAGTTTCTACCGTTAAGAATTCAGCTAAATTCCTAATATAAATATGGTGCAGAAGGAAGATTTTTTTTATTTGTATTTGCTTTTGCTCATGTTGTTTTGTTTAGTGCACATTTTGCACAAAATTAAACATATTTTGGATGCTTTGCCATAATCCAGAGACTTGGTTCAGGTCTTCTGTTTTATTTTGTTCTGGAGGTAGGATCCAGATGAGAAAGTCTGGAAATAATGTGAGGAATGATGGGGATTTTGTTTTCATTGCTTGTGAAACATTATAATTTTATTAGGAAAAATACATATTCATTAATTTTAGGGGGGATTTTTAACAAGAAAGTTCTGCCCTGTGTATGTATGTATATATGTACAAATGTGAATGTTGATCAATGGAGAACAGGATGGCAACACATCCTCAACCCTACTACTGTGCACATCATTGTGCTTTCCACCCACAAATGATAAACATCAGTTCTCCGTTGAATGTGGAGAGATAATCCATAGGTTGGGTTAGTCTGTCATTTCTAGATCTTTTACTGAGTGGTAGAAGCTTAAAAGGCCAGGCTCCTCCTACCTTCTCCAGCTTCTACTCAGTCAGCAGATAGATCAGACTGTGAAAATTTCTCTCATTCAACAGGGAATCTTTCAAATCATCGAACTGTAAATTAGTTTAAAAGGGTCAGACTGTATGGCCACAGACCCCTCCAAGACTTAACTCAAGATTTAAACCATAACATTTCTTCAAGCCTTCAAGGCCTCCCTGTTACAACATTGTGGCCCCTCCAGAAATGAACAGACCACAGCTTGAGAACCACTGGTGTACAGTATTACTTTTACTAATTAATTCTTTCCTCAAAATCAAAATGTATATTTGTACTGTAGATCAATTTTATTGTTTTCAAGATTGATATGCTTTCCTGCAACAGTGCTTTGAAGCCATACAAGTGATTGGCCTTACTCTGTATTCAGTTCAATATGATAAAAATTAATTTTTTTGTTTAGTAGTTTATTGAGAATAAACTACTTTTTGGAATTCTTTACTGCATGAACAATTTTTCAGAATTTCCCAGGAGAAAGAAACATTCTCCGAGTGTGCTGAGAAGAATCCAAGGAATAGGTTAACTCTGCCTTTCTGCTCATTAGACTGAGTCAATTAAGTCTTGGTAGACACTCCTCTTGTGTCTACTCTCCCAGTTTTTGACTCAGTCTTCTGCTTGACAGTATTTCCCATTCCCTTGATTTCAGCTCTGACCCTGGACCTGTTCACCACCTTGATGAACAGCCAGCTAACAAGGTTCCACTCCCTCTACTTCTACTCTGGTGGTTCACAACACCAGGGGCAGAAAGGGGCAACACGTTCCTCATTCCATGGCCTTGGGGGCTTCTATATGCCTTCCCCCTGCTTTCCCTCATTGCAGAGGTAATCAGGAAAATGTTGGCAGAGGGTGCGGAGATCCTACTTGTGGCCCCCCACTGGCCCAGAATGCCATGGTTCACTGACCTGGTCAACCTATTGGTGTCCAGGCCCTGGAGGATTCTGCCAGACAAAATCTCCCTCAGTCAGGATATTCTCAGTCACCTAAACCCATAATGGCTCCAACTAACCATTTGGCATTTGAGTGGAGGGCGCTGAGGCTGGACAGTTTCTCTGGCTGTGTGATACAGACCATTCAGGCGTCTTGGAGGCCATCTACCAATAGAATTTATGATTACACCTGGAGGTCTTTCTGTGTCTGGTGCTCCAAGGCCTCTTGATCCCCTCTCAGTATTGGTGGACCGAATCCTGGACTTCCTACAGGCTGGGGTAGATAAAGGCTTATTGTCCAATACAATAAGCAGACAAGTGGCTGCCTTGTCATCACTGCTGTCCTGTGGCAAGGTGGAGTCCCTCGCACAGCACCCTATTGTGCACAGCTTTATCAGAAACGCAACTGACTTAAAGCCTCCGATGGTACACTGATATCTCACCTGGGAACTACCTAAGGTCCTCCAGTCTCTTTCTTCCACACCAGCGAGACACATCTCTTGAGTTAGCAGGCCTCTCAATAAGGAAGAACCTATGCATTTTCCATCCCAACAGGGTTATTCTGCAATTGGACTCTTTGTTTCTTCCCAAAGTCAACTCCTTGTTTCACAGGGCACAAGAACTAATTTTACTGGACTTCTGCCCTAGTCCGGCCCATGCCCTAGAGAGGAAATGGCACACCTTGGATGTCAGGAGGGCTATCCATATCTATATCGAGAGGACAACTTCCTTTCAGAGATCGGAATCCTTGTTCATGTTGTTTCAACCCTCCAGGTTGGGTAATAAGGTCACAGAATCAATGATAGGCTGTTGGATAAGGGCATGCATCGCCAAATCATAAGAATGTCAGGTTCTTCCATTGCCTAGGTGAGTGACAGCCCACTCCACCAGAAACATGGCCACTACAGCAGTGTGGGCCACGCAGGCCTCAGTAGAAGAGATATGCAGAGCAGTGATGTGGTCTTCTCCATCCCCATTTATATGGTATTATAAGCTGGATGTCTTCGCTTCCGCTGAGGCAGCCTTCAGCAGACGAGTTCTCCGGTGTATGCGGAATCAGGGACTCGACCAGACTGCTGCCCACCCTTAGGACATGCCATCTTTGGTATGCCCCATTTCTTGGATTCTCCTCAGCACACTTGGAGAAGGGATGTTGTTCTTACCTTATACGCTCCATCTCAGTGTGCTGAGAGAGAATTCAACCCCACCCTGGCAGTCGTCTGGACCAGAGTCCAGGGGTGGTCAAGTTGTATTAGGCATCATGCCTTCATTGAAAACTGAAAGTAGACATGAGAGGAGTGGCTACAAAGATTTGATTGTCTCAGTCTAATAAGCAGGAAGGCAGATTTAACCCATTTCTTGGATTCTCTCTCAGCACACTGAGAAGGAATGTATCAGGTAAGAACACCCTTTATCTGTCAATTTCTCAAAGGTTGTGTTTCCCCAAGCTACTGATGATAGTATTACTTTTGAAAAGTTTCCTTTTTCCTGGTATTTAACTGAAACATGTGAAATCACACAAGTTGCAGATCTCTGAAGGAATTATTGCATGGGGTAAAATAAGATACACTCCTAGTTATCTTGCAAACAAAAAAGAATGTCAAAGCTCCATTAATTTCAAATATTTCCTTTTTCTCTTTTTTAAACATCTACTATTTCATCCCATGGACAAAGAGTAGAAGAAATATCCTCTGATGCAATTGTTTTTTTTTTAATCTTTATACTGATTACTTTCTTAAAGGATTTTAAATATGTACAATTTATGAACTATTTTGAATCCATTAGTATTTATTTGCATTCTCGATTCACAGCTTAAGTATGAGAAATTTTTACTCCTTAGACATTTAATACATTTTGTTTATTTTTTTTTAAAGGAAAATGTGAACTCATTAGGCATTGGCTTTCTAGTATTTCCATCTAAAATATCATCCATCTTCTTATGTTACCATACCAGGGTAATATTGTAAAACACTGTCTTTTGTGTTAAGGATAGACACTTGGTTTATCAGAAGAATAACATTTAGCAAAACAATTACTTGTGCCCTTGGGTGAAATTGCTAAAACACTGAGTCTACAGTTTAACGAGTCCCTCTAAATTCATGAATGCACCCAACTAAGAAAATTATAGGATAGTATTTCGATAAAGTGACCATTGTTTAATGACCCGAGGTTACTTTCTTATTCTCATTTAACTTTAAAATAAGTGTAGAACTATCTTCAATAAATTGTACCTCGATTACATTTTCATTGTAAAGAAAGATGAAGAGTTTAGTCTAAAAAGTAAGACAACTGTGCAGTTCTCTTTAACTCTGTTGTTAATTTTTTTCAAGCAAGCATAATGTTAACCAGTTTGCTGAAATGTACTTTTTTCTAAAATGGAATTTAACATTCTCAGAAATGAAATGTGTATATTGCAGAGCAAGAAAAAAATTATTATGAATGCTTGGTATTTGGACTATTTTTTATAACAAAATCTATAGGGGTTACTAGGCATGTAAACATTCTTCCTCAAGAATTGAAAGACTTTTTATTCTGTTACTTAAGAGTATTGAAAACTTTGCCTATACAGTGGTACCTCTACTTACAAAGAGCTCTACTTACAAAATTTTCGACTTACAAATTTTTTTTCGAGAAAAAA
>JAEANM010026237.1:0-10783 GCA_017656035.1 Myanophis thanlyinensis
TTGTAGCTGAAACAACTGAATCAGGTAGAGCATTCCAGACTTTGACAACTCTATTACAAAAGTCATATTTTTTACAAAAGTCGTATTTTTTTTACAAAAGTCATATTTTTTGGGGGAACGATTCTCACGGAGTCCATTTAAGCTCACACCTCTAATTCTTGCTGCTGTCAAAACATGTAGTATTAAATATATGCTCCCTTTGTCATAGTTTTCTGGTAATATACCTTAACAAAAATATTTCTGGTTTAAATCTTTATGTTGCTCTAACCATGTGTGCATTCTTTTTGTCTTTGAGCATGTCCACCACATCTATATTATCTTTGAATGGTCAAGGCACCTTATTTGAAGACTTTCCCTAAATTTATACCCTTCAGAAACATGCATCTGAGAATGACCAGTTAAAAAGAGTTTGAGTTTGGATTTGAAGAGTTTGAATCTGAGTTTCCCAAGTCCAACTGCAGCATCTTAACAACTATATGTACTACAAGCTTAAATCTTCATTTTGGTTTAGGAGAAAAATCCATGTTTGAATTTCCTTCTTTTTCTGCTGACCCCTCCCCTACAAAATAGTTCACAGTTTCTTGGGCATTTGCCACCTTTCTTTTTGCTATTTGCATCATACTAAGGTGCTGCCATATTCTCTGACTCTGCTTGTGATCTTGAGGAAGACCCATGTTCTTTAAGAATTTGGATCCACTTCTGCTTTTCCTTGTTTTTGTAATGATGGTAGAAGCATAATTAATGTTTACAGAGAGCCTTGAGACAACAGCTGAAGGTGAGAGGCACAATGCAAGCGTGGAACAATTTTAGTTTGTGTTTTGTTATACACTTAATGAATAATCCCAACTTAATCACAAATAGGCTTTCTATTATGCTATAAAAATATGTTCCCATTTCATGAACAAGGTTCTAATGCATCAACTGCTGATAAACACTAAGGAGCAAAAAAAAAAAGGAAATGAGCATGTTGATCCCAGCATTGCCTCCATTTGTCTGCTGTGCTAAATAGCCAATTTCTGGTGTAGCTCATTAAGAAGGGTGAGGCATTCTCCTCATGATTAATCTTGCTGACCTTCGCAGCTTCTGACATTTTTCTGCCCTACATGTTCTTGGACCTAGTGTAGAAGACAATCCCTCTTCCTCATCCCTGACCGGCTGCAGCTGCATGCTTTCCCCATCTGGTGTCTCATAGCTGCAGTCACATCATTCCCAGATGTCTGCTTAGGGCCACTGACCAATTCTCATCCTGATACACCAGGAACTGGTTCTTCCTCCCCGGAGCTCGCATCTGAAGTGATGTCTGGAGAAGCATCCAGGGGAGTCATCATATCTACTCCTGTGATTCTTTTTTCCCCATTCAATCATGTCCAATTCTCAAATACTGCTTGAACAAGTCCCTGCGGTTTTCTTGGCAAGGTTTTTCAGAAGTGATTTCCCATGGCCTCCTTCCTAGGGCTAAGGAAAAAAAATATCTGGCCCAAGATCACCCAGCTGACTTTGCACCTAAGGCAGGATTAAAACCAGTGGCGGGATTCAGCCAGTTCGCACCAGTTTGGCCGAACCAGTTGCTAAATTACTCACCCATACAGCTATCAAAGTGGATCCTGGTCACTGTGCTGCAAAGGAGAAATGGGCAATGGAGTGGCCTGTTATAGCCGAAAACCCGGTCCAAATCAGTCAAGTAAAACACGGGAAACGGGGTTGGTTTGGATGACCGCGAGGGGTCCCGTTTAATTCAAGACGCGAGTAAAACTCACGATGCTGTATGTCAATCAAGAAGAAGAGAGAGTCTGCAGGGAAACCGCAGCTTTTATAATTGCCGCGGCTTCAGATTTCTCTGCTTCTCATTGGCTGGTGATCCAGCCAATGGGAAGCGCCGCTTTGACAGCCAATCAGCTGTCGGTTGTCTCCCTGTGCATGCGCAGTATACAACACGGCCAACGTGAGGGAAGGAGAAGGCAGTTTTCCCTCTTTCTTCCCCCTGCTCCTCCTCCTTCTCTCATGCCCGACTGCTCTGTTGTCCTTTCTCCATTTCAGTGAGTGCAGTGACCAGGATTCAATTTGATAGTGTGTGTAGGAGGAATAATTTTCCTGGCCAAACTAATCCCGCAATATCCCCTACATTGGACCCAGCTTCAATCATGCTATCAACTTAATTGCTCATCCTTCTCACTTTTGCCTACCGACTGACCAACACCTCCTGCACACAGCTCCATTGGGAGAGGGGAATCCTTCCCTCCACTGTCCCTCAATTCTTCACCTTCCCACACAAGCTCTTAGGAGCATCAACTCCTTATCTCTATGGTAACCCCCCTCCTCATTCTTCAGAAACTTTGCTCTTAAAGGAGCCATCCAGAAGACTGAAACAGCCATGAGACCAACATGCAGACAAGCACCCTTGGAAACAGCCTTTTGGCAAAGGGTGGAAATTTAACAACTGGTTACCCAGGGTCAGGTTGGCCATCGTGGGAGGCTCATCCCACATATGCAGCAGAGCTGGAGAATGGGGGTGGGCCACGCATCCCACGGCAGTCAACCTGACCCTGGGCAAACTAGTTGTTAAATTATTTGAATTCTACCACAGATTAGAAATTGTGGTCTTTTGGTTTCTAGCTGGATGCCTTAACCACCATATCAAACTGGTTCTCCCTTTAAATCTTAGCTGAGACTATATTTTCATTTCTCTCTGTGCAATCATAATTTCTACTCCACAGCTTTTGTCCATTTTTATTGAGATCTATTACATCGTCCTTCTTTCTCTTACCATCATGGAAACTTAACACATTTATTATTCTTTCCTTCATTTCCTTCCTTAATTTATGCTGTTCACTATTAGTGTTACATTTTAATTTGTAATTTTTTTTAGATTCTCTTAGGAAAAAAGGAACTTATCCTTAAACAGTTGTGGAGGACACCTGGGAAAGAATACTTTGCTTATTTAATTGCTATTTAAAACAAATTACGCATGCATTTATCCTCCATTTTCACTGTTAAAATTAATCTCTAGAGATATTGAAACCAGACAACCCTTTTAGCAAATGTTGAGGCCATATTTTCTTATGGCATTGAAAAAAAATTAATTCTTCCATAGTAGTCATTTAAAAACACATGTTAAGTAATGAGAGCCCCATTTTTCAGCACAATATAGAAAACAATAGTATTCTCCAAAGAATTTATTTGATTGTTCCTATACAACATGCTACAAAGAATGCAATAATCCCTGATTCAAGACTAAAGGAAACTGGTGACTACATGAAATGCCTATTGACCAACTATATAGAGCCATTACCTTTTGGGACCACCTTCAATCTAAAAATATACTAAATAAGAAAAAGAAGGTCATGGGAATAAGAATGGATAATGAACTACTGGTTTCCACAGCAACACATTTCGAAATTTGTATCTTTCTGACACCGTTGTTAAGAACAGTGTATTAATAAGGTGATGCACCAAGTAAAAGGTAAAGTCTCTGGAAACAATTCTGTCTGAAGAAGTGGAGAGAGAAAGAAAGAAAGAAAAATAATTTTTTCTTTCCATCTTTAAAAAAACACTGATCCCTCGTCTATCTCGTGGAGGCTCAATTATTTCAAAGTTAACAAGATGCAGGAAAGGCCACATGTTGTGAAGTCTATCTTTGAAGCAAATCAGAAGATAAAAAGAAATACAGTAAATCTTTTGGTAATCTGACTCCCTATCCAACAATGAACTTGAGAGAGAGAGAGAGAGAGAGAGCAGTGTGTTTGGTTCTCTTTTGTTCATGTGCCTTAGGAGGTAAAGCATACTGTTCAGTTTATAATTATCTCAACCGTGTATACACCCTACACGTTCCCACCACAAACATATTATCCCTTAAGAGAATAGTTGGTTTAGCTTTGCTGGAACTGCTAGGAAAGTTACCAAAAAGTGGCTAACTCATCTTTCCATGGTGTGTCATTATAAAATGATGGAACCATTGAAATGCATTGATGGAAAAAATGGATTAGAGATGTAACTTAGTTATCTCCCACCCACCCCCACACACCCCCAGTGACTGTATGAAATAGGGATTATGAAGAATGACTGGGATTCCAATTGATTCCATCATGCCACTAGGACTTCACATTTGAATCCACATTTAGCTCTGTGAAAAGGAATTGAGATCCAATCCCTCACAAAAGTCTGCTCACCCCAAATAATCTTCATTTTCCATCAGAAAAAGTAAGAGAGCATGAAGCTAATATCTAGCAAGCTTTTCATATAACTTCAGAGATAGTATTTTATCTCACGTGTTTTGTGATCCATGCCATCCTATCATAAAATAGTCCATCCTTTGGACAATTGACACCCAAATCTAAAGCAATGTCTTTTAGATACCTGGCCACCAGCCTTCATAATTCCCTTGCATTGAAAGCACATTTAACCACTGTTTTAGCAACTACTCTATGCACATGGGGAGATATTCTGAATTCTTTGCATTCCAAAGGAGGGCAACTGGTAAGCCTTGCACTTAAAATATTCCATTGCAAAGTGATGGGTTGGATTGAGATTATTGCCCAGCTGGAAGCAGTCCAAAACAATTGTATAAGGAAGATCTTGAGACTCTTTCATACCATCTCCAAGGACAGAGCTAGGTTACCTTCCATTAGGAGCCTCAGTGGTGCAGTGGTTAGAGTGCAGTACTGCAGTATTGTAGTAATTCTGTGGTTCAAATCCCACCAGGCTCAAGCTTGACTCAGCCTTCCATCCTTCCAAGGTGGGTAAAACGAGGACCCAAATTGTTGGGGGCAATATGCTGACTCTGCAAACCACTTAGAGAGGGCTATAAAGCACTATGAAGCAGTATATAAGTCTAAGTGCTATTACTGTCACCATTACAGCATTGTTGGAGCACTATAACAGACTAGAAAACCTTCAATAATCTCACCTTGCTGATTTACACAAACTAGAAACTGATGGACCAAATTTTGTTCCCTATTCTACAAGTATTCCCTGCCCTCTTTGGGGGAACTGAGCTCTTGGAAAAGAGGAAAAACATTAAAGACAGGGTTTTTGAAAGGAGGCCAATGAAGTTGATACTACAATACAACCATCCAAATGTTCATCTTGGATTTGTTATTAGAAAAGACATAAAGGCCACTTCCAGTACCTGGTTAATGTTACCAGCATTCTACTCAGAAAGGATTTGACATCTCTTCAAGTATACACCATGCATTTGTCATATCTTGAAGGATGACAACAAGGTCTTCCTTGTCCTATTGTTCCTTTGGTGGGTATGTCATCCAGTGCCACATGTATAATGGGATTAGGGTCAAATTATTGAAGGTAGATGAATTCAAATGCTCAGCTCTCAGCTGAAGTAGTTGATGGTTGAATTATCTTCTTGCAGATGTTCTTCCAAAAACTAGGAATCAGGTTGCTTTGCCTGCTGTCATTTAAATTTAAATGCTTAAATTAATTGTAACCTTTTTAGATACAAAGAGATCGAAACATTTTATTGTTTGGACCTCTTGCATCTAACACTCTTTTTATTGTTTGATTGTGATTTGATTTGATTTTCACCTATTGTTATGACAATAACACTAATTTACTTAGTACATCATCTTTTTTTGACACTGCCCTTCATACACTCTGAAACGTTTCAACCTGCTCAAAAAATTTGGGAGACAGTACAGCAAAGGGATGCTTCTGCTGAATTATTTCATTTTCTTCTTATTTGCAAAGAATATCAGTGACTGACACAGACTTCATTAGGGGGTTAGTGATTCTTTTTAAAAAAAATCTAATAGTACTAGAAATTAGTTTGATATCCGACCTCTACTTCCCTTTTTAAAAATTAATCTGGTAATGAAGCTCTATATGTTAATAAATTCAGGTACACCAATATATTCTAGCCCTAACAACTTTACTGAAATAAAGCAGTGTACAAGAGCAGAATATCTTATGAATATGCCCTGTGGCTGGAAAAAATTTAACAGCTTTCTTTATCCTTTCTTTTTCAGCATCTCAAGCAGATTGCATACTATGTGCACGTGATTTGGGACAGAGAAATAGCTGCGTTTGAACTTCAAAACATGAAGTCTGTCTTGTAAATAAGTCATAAAAGAATTATACACCTTCTACATCAGTCAGAAAACATGAATTCTCATGGATTCTTCTAACACAAAGTCTGATTATTAGCAGAAGGCTAGTCCTGTCATTTCATTTTGACAACCCACATCTGATGCTACTGTATATCCTGCTCTTCAAAGCCATCACAAAAGACAATCCACATCAAGGACAGTTTACAGGTGAAGCCAATTCACATAAAATGGCATTGATGTAATGGCAAGAGCATTTGGCATCTGCTCTAATGGCTTTATCACACTAAGCCAAAACTTGTAACCACCATATTACAGTTCCACATGATGTGCTCACTAAATGGTCAGCTTTTCTTGCCGAGCCATGCCAGAGCTTTGAAGAACAAGTTGAAGTTCAAATATTAACAGCTGTGTGATGCTCTTTTCCTACTGTGCAACACTTGACTTAGTGAATTCTTTACAATAAACAGATTTTAAAGGTGTAATAGCAAGCAAGAGGTGGTGCTTTTTTTTTTTAGCTATTGGGTAATTATGCTCATAAATTTGAATCATGCTTGCCAAGCCATTGAATAGCTAGAGGAAGCAAGCAAAAGGATAAAGGGTAATAGTTGCCAGGTTTATAGATAAGGCCTTCACACATGGTACTAAATTGCAATTTGCTTTACTTAGTTTTGGCTTAGAGCAGGGGTGTCAAACTCGATTTCATTGAGGGCCACATCAGGGTTGTGTCCGACTTCCGGGGGCCGGGGTGGGCATGGCCAGCTCAACATCATTCATGTCGGGGTGCCTGTGGTGGCCTGAGGTCCGTTTTCACTGGCAGAAGAACCGCTGTTTCCAGGGTGGACCGGTGGGCCAGATCTATGTACCCCATGGGCCAAATCTGGTCCCTGGGCTTTGAGTTTGACACCCCCTGGCTTAGAGTATTGGGTGAACTCAAGTATTATGGCTTATAAATCATGGGTGATAGTTTGGCATTCTGTGAGCCCAGCTAATCATAACTTAGTAAATTGTGTCTTAGCATGATGTGTGAAACTAGCATTGTTCAAATCTGGCTCAAATCTGAAACCATGCATATGCTTATGTAAGAGTAAGTGTATTTAATTTAAATAATATTCTCAAAAGAAAGGAGATCCAGCCCCAGGTTGAATGGTCAAGAGCACTATTTTTGGAAGACTATCCCTCTACATATAGCCCTTACTTAATAAATACAACTGGGACTGGCAACTCCATCACTAAGCAATGCAATCCCTAAATATTTTGGAGAAGAGCCTGGGGAATGGAGTCAAGAGAAATCAGCCTGGAGTTTTACGTTCCCACAAATGGTCTAAGTCCAGATGAATTCTGTTAACTCTTATTTAGTGCTGACCATTAGTTCACTAGTTTCTTTTTTTCCAATAACAAGGTTTTTTTTATTTATATATGCATATTTTGAATACAGTGTGTTGTCTGGGTGTTTCATTTTACAAAAAAAGAGGAAAGAACAAAATAACATATATTTATGATAATATTAGTGATGCACGTGATCATAACCATTTTTATAATTACTTAGCTTGTTTGTGATTGTATCATAAAACAATTAGAATGGCATACATATAATTATAAACACCATGCATATTTTACTTATTACATAACAATATTTTTCTTCATCTAGTTTCTACATAATTCTAACCATTGATAAAACTTATTCCCATATTAAATAATACTCTGTATTTCCTTTATCTTTTATTTTCAATGTCAATCTGTCCAACTCTGCACAGTCCAGTATCTTCTGAATTATATTTTCATTGGGTGAGGTGGTCTCATTTTTTCCAATATGGTGCAAATACAATTCTCGCTGCTATCAATACATGTAATATTAAATATTAAATGTTAGGAATTATACCTAACAAAAATATTTCTGGCTTTAAATCTACTGTATATGCTGCTTAGTCATCTTTTCCAACCAAGGATGTATTTTCGTCCAATATTATCTTGCTTTCATACATGTCCACCAGTGGTGCTATTCAGCCTGGTCACACCGGTTCTACCAAACTGGTAGCAGCACTGACCTTTGGCCCGCCCATCTGCCCCTGCCCTTTCCTGTCCTATATCTCCTTGATTTTTTTTCTTTTTTGCTCACCTGAATTGTGCAGAACATCTGTTTTGCATGCCTACACAGCCTTCTTACTCACCCGGGCTGTCTCCGGTAAGAAAAAAACTTGCATTTTACAAGCAGCATGGCAGCGAAGTGATAGTAAAACTAGCTGCATTCCACCACGGATGTCCACCACATATGATAATAAGTGCCTGGTGAGTTCACTAGTTTCTTTTGTATAGGCATGAACAACAAATCAATTTTAACTGGATGTATGGTCCTTATTCTTTGTGCCTGACATTAGAGGCACCATGTCATCATGAGTTGTAATTTCACTGCTGTCTTCTCCATTGACTTTGCTTGTTGGAAGCTAGCCTGAAGTACACAAACGTTGATCACATAACCACAAGACCCTGTGACTTTCATAAACCCATGCCAGTTGCCAAGTGCTTGAATTGCAATAATGTGATTGGGGAGTGGGGGGACTTCAATGTCCATAATTGTGATGACTAGCTGTAAAGTTACTTTTTCAATGCATTGTAATTTCAAATGGTCCCTAAACTGGGCGGTTGTTAATGAGGACTATCTGTTATTTCCTCCCACTTGTAAATTTAAACTTCCCAGACATTTTATCTAGCTCTTCCAATCTGAGAGTTTAATCTGTAGGTGTGACTGACAAATACATTTTAACTTATGCTGTTTTACATAAATATGTAACTTTCTCAATATTTTTTTTGCAGTGTTTGCTTTCTTTTAGAAAGCCAGCTCTAGGAGGGAATATTTTAGACTGGCAAAATGGTGGAAAATGGATGGTTAATTTTTTCCTCACAGGCTACTTCTATGAAGAAGTAGCTGCTTAGCATGGCATGGGGCAGAGAAGAAACAATAGATAGGAAACAGCTTATGTTCACTGCTCATTGGCTTTTTCTGATACTTTGGTTTTTAACATTTTTTTAAAAAATTGGGAAATGATTGTGGGACTCCTAGTTTTCCATTTCCCCGTAACATGACACAACCCCTGAAGAAGTAGCATCCAATGCTTGGGAAATAATTTCCCTTGGTGAATAAATAAGATTAAGGGCAGGAATCTTGTTCTGAAGATGAGTAAAAATTGAGAGACTTGAAAATAATAAAACGATAAAGAGGCACACATTCTATCTTTTAAGCCTTACACGAACAAGAAAGCTAAAAAAAAAAAAGAATTAAATCTAACAGTAATGCTTGAATGCCACAAGATAGGTAGAAAAAAAATCTCAAGATTCTCAGGACTTGAAAAGCCCATCCTCCATGAATTTATTCGATCTTCCTTTAAACGCATAGAAGTTTGTGGCCATCATTGTGTTTTATGGTTATGAATTCCACAGATTAATTATGCTTTGTGTAAGAACACTGCTGCTGTTTATTTGTTTCATATTACTTTCCAATCACCTTTGTGAGGATTTCTGATTGGAGTTTAGTGGGCAAGGGAGAAATCTTTCTCAACATTCATTTTCTCCATGGCTGGCATAATTTTTTATATCTTAATGATGTCCTATCTTGCCAGTTGTCTTTTTACTAATCCTAGACTGGTTCTAAAACCATGAATATTACATGGAATAATATTCATTGGTTTAGGAACTGGGCTTAGTAAAAAAGACAACTGGAGTGCAGGCACATTATTAATGTATGTAAAATCATGAATATTACCTGGCATAATATTAATAGTCTTTTATTACATTACATTGATTAAAAAGATCCAAACAATAAAAAGTAAACCCAATTCAGGATTTATTTATTTATTCCATTTATATACCGCCCCTCTCCCAAAAAGGTACTCGGGGCAGTGTACAAGCACCTAAAAAACAATAAATTAATAACAATTTGAATTGCAAGTGCCAGAGTCAACAAATCTTTTCAGTTATAGGCCACTTATGATAAATTCAGTCTTTTTCTTAGTTTGGTATATTCCAAATAGTCAGGATAGAATTTAACATACAAATACCTTTCAATCTCAATTCTCTTCCTAATACCTTATTAATAAATTTTAGAAAATGAACCTGAAAGAATACAACCTTAGAAAAAGTTTCAAACATGAGAGACCATTATGTTATATCTACTTCCTACAGAATTGAGACCCAATTAATGCTAAGCTTCATTTGGACTGTCAAATATGCACACAAAAATGTTGCATTGTGGAATTAATTCCATTTTAAGATTATAGGCTATAATTTTAATGCATAATGCAGCCCGTTTGTTAAAGCGGGATATGTTATCTCTTAGTTCCCGGGTGTTTTTTTTTTACGTCCGTTTTTCAATTGGAAATATAAAAATTGACGTAAATTGGGGAAACTCCAGAAATTCCTTCCAGTTATATTATTAACTAGCTGATAACCCAGCATTGCCTGGGTATTTATTTATCCCAATCCTATATTAGACAGGAAAAGGAATGCGTTATATCTATAGTGAAATATGACCTCCAGGTTTATGTGTCTCCCACTGCCACCATCAGCTTCCGCACCACATGATCCAACCCAAACAATCAAGCCATGCTCTGTTCCGTGACCCACTGCAGCCAATTGTCGAGGCTACCTCTGCGTTTCGCCAAGCTCCCCTTGGCTTGCCTCAATGAGTGCAAGCTCAGAAACACTCACACACATAAGCATACACACACACA
>JAEANM010026239.1:0-10783 GCA_017656035.1 Myanophis thanlyinensis
CTTTTTCTTTTTTTTCCTTCCTTCCTTAATTCCTCCATTTATTTTATTTATTTATTTGATAAGGTGTGTGACTAACTTTTCTCTCCTATTGTTTCTCAAAAATTAGGCAGTTTCAACGTCGAAAATGGCCAGAAATGAAAAGATCTTCATCTTCTAAGTCACTGTAAGTTGGAATTTATTAGTTAGTTTTTGTTTCTTGTTCTTTTAGTTTTATTTCTTTCTTGCACACAGTACATATTTACAACTTTATATATCCTGTTTTTAGTCCATCTTCACTGAGAGTAAGTTGACAGCATGATGGACCTCATCTAATATTTGAAGTCACTAGCAAAAGGTTTACTGGGTTCAATACTAATATGATGAAACGTTCAAAGCTGAATTACTGTATACTGGAGCTCCGGTATTTAGACGAGGATCTTTTTTTTTTCTGAATTCTGAATGTGCCTGTTAATCAGAGTGGAATGCTGCCTTATGATGCCTATAAAGAGGTAGTCTTGACTTACAATCATTCATTTGGTGACCTTCAAAGTTATAGTGGTGCAGAGGAAAAAAAATGACTTGTAACTGTTTTTCACACAACTCTTGCAGCAACCCCACACTCGAGATCAAAATTCTGATGCTTAGCAACTAGCATGTATATGGCAGTTGCATGTCGCACGATCACGTGATCACCATTTGTTACGTTCCCAGCCGACTTCCAACAAGCAAAATCAATGGGGGAAGATAGATTTGCTCAACGATCACACAAGTCACTTAATTGTAGTGATTTGCTTAACAGTTATGGCAACAACAACAACAAAAATCATAACATTGGGCACAACTCATTTAAGAGCTTCCTTGCTTAGCAACAGAAATTTGGAGCTTGTGGTCATAAGTCAAGGACTACCTGTGTAGGGCGCATTAGGCAAATGCAAATTAGCACAGCCTTCCAGCTGTGCTAATCTGAAGCAAAAGCTGGAGCTCAAACTTGAACCCAAGTTTTTAAATATCAGATTACAGGTACAGGTAGTCCATAGTTGCAATGGCAATTGGGATTGGAATTTCCATTGCATTACATTTGTAATGCAAAATACTGTTGAACGCACATTTTAGCAACAGCAATTCTACCAGACCCTGGTTGATGTAGTTAAATAAATCATTGCAGATCATTAAATGGGAACCTTGTGCGACTGTGATATTTCCTTTCCATTTCTTCTTTTCCTAACTCCCTCAAAAATTGTTGCACTATGATATACTGTTCTGCCCAGTTAAAGGTCACGACAAAAAAAAAAATTTAGTAGTAGAGCAATAGCAATAACATTTAAATTTACATACAGCTCCATAGCACTTTACCCTCTGAGCTGTTTACAATGTCAGTACATTACCCCCAACAATCTAGGTCCTCATTTTACCAACTTCTGATGGATGCAAAGTTTGAACTATTCACGATCGAACTCCTGGTTGTGGGCAAAGTTATCCTGCAATACTGAATTTTAAGCACTGCGCTACCGCAGCTCTTAATATAGATGTCAAATTCCCTCTAAAAATTCATTTGCCAAGTAAAGGAGATGATGATCTCTACTTTTTTTAAAAAAAGGTTTTTTTATTTTTAAGACATACAAAAATACAAAAAAAAACATACACAACATAAGGAAAAAAACATAGAAAAGAATACGTTTTTTTCTTCTATGATCTCTACTTTTATAGAAGGCTCCACATGTAGCTCCTGTGGTTTACATTCTTTTCCTTGTGTGACCTTGATAAAATTAGACTTCTGTTTCATAGTCCAATCGGTTACAATGACAATGAACTAATGATATGTCTTTTATTTCTATTTCACAGAGGGCAACTTTGGGAAGGCTGGGAGGGGTAATTTCCTACAACTGCTAGACCTCAGTGAGGACATAAACTGGCCGGAACTTGAATTCTTGTACAGACTTAATAAAGTATGTATGATTTCAGACTGAATCATAATCTTAGCCTGGAAGACTGGATGAACTTTGATGCTAAGGTAAAAAGGATATTTGCATTTTGATGCAGTCCAAAATGATGCAGTTATCTTCTGGAGACTACTGTTGTCGAGAACCTGTATCCTATTAGTTTAACTCGCATTTGCTTTGGATTATACCTCACTTGCTTCACAAGCTATTTTATTTCAGTCAATCACCTGAGATATTATTCCAAGAGAAAAGTAGAGAAACATTGCAACCCTCAGAATCCTGAAAGGCAAAAAAGCACAGAAAATCAGATTTCAACAGAAGACAATTTTATATTTTCTTTAAATTAAGGCATTGGAAAGACAAATGAAAATAACACCACTTTTTTTTTTCTTTCTGGCTTTGGACAAATTAAACTTGGAAGCACTGATAAAAAAAATCTGTTAAGGGATTCTAGAATCTGCAAAGGATATTACTGAAAAGAAGCACCAATTCAGCACTGTAATATTGTTACTTGTTTGTGTACTACAAAATGCAATTTAGTTCACAGTTTTCACATCTTCCTTGAGGTTGAGAGAAGAAACACAAAATAAACCCTCACTCAGAGAAACCACCTTTTCAGCATTGTATTGTAAATACTCAGTGTTCCATTTCAAAAGAAATCCAATCCAGAAGATTTTTGTTACTGAAATATTGGCATGCCCCAATATCATTTCTGAAAATGTCACTTCACTGCATAATTAAACTTTAGAATTGAACATTTTTTAAAAAAAAACAAAAAATGCTGCAAAATTAAAAGCAGTTGATGTATGTCTTGAATTTTAACAAAGTTGGATTTGTATTAAGTCTTTGTGGTTATAATGTATGTTTAAAAAAACCAAAATTATTACTATAAAAAGCACTTGTTTACTTTTATACTTTGAGCTTTTTTAAAAAAGATAATTCTGTGATCAATATACAAGCAACTTCATTCTAGTTTGTTGCCAAAATATGAGTTTGTGTAACCTGTATATTAGAAGAAAATATATTTCTGAAAATTTACAAACACAACTTATTGGGTGGGAGAGAATGGGAAAGAACTTTTTCCTACTAAGGCCTGACTTTTAAAAAATTGAACTGTTTCCAAATTCAGTCTCATACAAATTTCTCTTATTCCATTGCTTGAAGACATCAAAAGCAGAATTTCAATTTCCTTCTTTGTTTTTCTACTACACATTTCACTTTCCACCATTCAGAAATTGCTTTACATTTTATTTATATAATCATAGTACTTGCCTACCAACCATTCATTGAAGTTACAGTGGTACTGAAAAAAAATTGTGGCTTATTTATGGCCAGTACAACCTTCTGAGGCTTCTCAATTATATGGTCACCATTACAGTCAGTACACATTGTTTCATGGCTGACCAGTGAGGGGTTTTTATTCCCCTGGCAGAGAGATTGACTGGCAAGAAAGGGATTGCAAGAGAGCTGCACACTGAAAGCATTGCAATCATGCAGGAAGACTCGGACTGGGAGCCTCGGATAGACTATGCATCACATGAATTCTCACTTAGCAACTGCTTTGCTTAGCAAAATTCCTAGCTCCGCTTAGAGAAATTAAGCAAGGACTGTTTCTCTGTTTTTGTACACACACACACACACAAACAAAACCCTCAACACAATTCGAGATGGTTTACAACTATGAAAAAAATACATAAAGCCACAGTAGTAAAGAGTAATGAAGCAACCCTAACCTTCTGATTTCTCCAGAGCTTCTAGGAAGCACTTCTTCATGAGATACCATTAAATAACCAGAAAAAGGTTGTCACTCTACTAGCCCCGAATTTCTAGTAAGGAGAACTCTTAGCATGCTTTCTCAGCCTGAACATAATGGCATATGGTACATCTGGAGTCATGAAATTAGCATGGCGCTCTCATCCACAAAGAGCTTTAAAGGTAACTAGTAAATAAGACCTAGAAGTCAACCAGCACTAGTAATAGTTAAATAATTCTTCTGTATCATCTTTTACCAGTAAGCAAAGCAAGCAATGGCTTTCTGCTCCAGCTCTCTTGCAGAGTAGATTTGTGTTGTGAATTGTAACAATGCAAGTGGGAGACAACGAGGGCACCAGTAATTATAGGTAGCACATCCTGATCCAGAGAAGAGTACAACTGGCAAATTAATGGAAGATGAAGCAAGTTCTCCTGCCACAACTGGCACTTGTTGCTTTGGTGAGGTGAGACAGTACAAAGATTACAGGACGGTAAACCCCCCCCCACACACACACACACAAAATTGTACATACTCTGAGCTACCCTGTGCATAGCTAAGCATGGTACCTGGTACCAGAAGGCCTTTGCAGAAACAGGAACTCTTCTTAGAGGGATTCATTCTCTTCTGTGCCAGTCAGTTCCTCAAAAGTCAAAATGTCTACAACTCCTGTAAAGTCATGAGTGGAGATACAGAGTTGGGCCTCATTAGCATAGTACCAGTGCCTCTCCCAAATCTGATAGATTATCTTTTCCAGGGACACTAATTTGTAATACCAGAGCTTTCACACATGGCACATTGAGGAAACTAAAAGGCTGAGCTATTTAAAACCCAAAATAGAAATAGTGACGGGCTTGATTTTTTCTCTTCCACCAGCAATTGGAACTAGCCAGTTAAGGAACAAAATATCTGTAATACATTGTCCCCAATCCCGAGTCCCTATAAGCAGCCCAAATGGATATCATAATTTAATATCATAGACTGCTATGTGATCCAGTAAGAGAATTTTGATGGCAGGAGTATAGTCATCTATGATAGTTAGATCAAGTGATTGCTTCCTAAAGAGGAGCACATCACCTATTCCAAGACAGGCGACATTGCAAACCTTACCAAGTTGAAAGCTTCAGTACAAAATCAAATCTACTTCCCACCTTGTGCTAGATAAAACTCGTTTCTTTGATTTGCATCCATTATTTACATAGAAGTATGTGAGAAATACCGAAAATATCACCATTTACACTGGTTTGTCACATGGCCTATAAGTTTAAATCATTTTGATTCTGGTTTTTCAAAGAACTGCATGGAGAAAAGGAGATTCAGTTTGAATATGAGTAAAGGCTACACACAGCCAATGTTAGCTTCAAGTAGCAACCACAGAGTTTGATGTGTGCTGGTTGTTTTATATTTACAGGTCACATTATGGAATAATTATAAGTGCAGTATATGTATGGAAGCATTCTATGGAACCATTATGTTGAAACTTTCACCTAGTAGCAAATGTATAGCAGGCAATTATGCCATTAAATACTATCAATTAATTGTATTCAGGCTTTTTCTAAATGAAAAATGTTTCCTTTATACATTATACCCAACTCTGTATGTCACCTGATTTTGGAAGTTTGCCTTACATTAGTCAGTTTGCAAGGACAGAATCAAATTCATGAATAAAAATGTAAGTGAAAGCATATAGTGTTTACAATCATGCCACCAAAGTTGTTTCAAATAGAAACCTTTATTTGCATTATTATCCACATTCAAACAAAACAAATTAAAACCATATAAACAAGACCATATCTCAAATTAAACCCTTTGTTTAAAATGCCAGCGCCTACAGGAGGCTTTGTGTGATGTAAAGATCAATTGTACAAGACATTTTAAGTGTAATCTAATTCCAGAATTAATTTTAAATACTGCCTTTCTCCTGAGATAATAAATATTGTCTCATTTGAAGGATTTCAACATTGCTGCCTCATGGCACTCTTGTACTAAATTGTCTATGCTAGTTTGTGCAACATTCAAATGGTTTCATCTGAAAAAGGTTTTACTAAGTAAAAGCATCAAGAAAAAAAATTAGGTAAAATATAGCTAAATTGGTTAACCAAACACAAATAATAAACAGAAAATGGATGCACCCTGGCAAACAAATTGAATGGGATGAGAACGGGCTTATTATAGAGACAATTTTAAAAGACGTCAGTACCTTCTAATCTTTTTGCAATAATAAACCATCCAAATGCTGTACAATCAGCACTACAACTACTAAATTATACTGCTGCAGGATGCTTTTTAACGGAGAATATTCGCAGTTCAGGGTTGAAATAAGGGATTCTTGGTGCTCTCTGAGCTTTCTTGCAGGCGTTTCATTACCAAGCAAGGTAACGTCATCAGTGCTAGTGATGACTATATTTCAGATGCTTAGCAACTAGCTCACATTTATGACTGGCTGCAATATCCTGTGGTCATGTGACCATCGCGTGCAACTTTTTTGCCACTTTCCAGCAGTCGTCTGGTTTCTGACCTGTTCTTATGATTGTGTGATTCACTTCACAACTGCATGATTCAGATTTCTAACCCTGTGATTAGCTTAACTACTGTCATAAAATCAGATCCAATCACATATGACCATCATGACTTGTGACCAAAATTCCAGCTCCAACTGCAGCTGAAAGTTGATAAGTTGAGCTAACGGTACTATTTAAGACTGTTCTAAGTAGAAATTCAAAATGAAGTTTTTGAAATGTATGATTGCTTTTCAACTTAATAAAATTAAATTTGAAATTGTTGGAATCAAAGAAGTAGCAACAGGGAAAAGAATCAGAGGACAACAAATACTAGCAGATTTTAGAAATACTCAGGAATACTCATATTCAGGAAGAAGTAATTTGAAAATATAATAATAATGAAACCAGAATTGAAATAGGAGGAAACAGAAACTTTTGTCAGATGAGAGACCAAACTTTACAAAGCAACTAAACTTACAGCTAGTTACCAAAATCCTCAAGCCTTATAAAAGTTGAAATTTTACCAACTGTTTCAACTTCATAGGAAGAATTCTCATATTACTCAGAATGCTTCCCAGGATATCAGAACACCTTTCAAACTTGAAACTAGTTTGGGATTCATAAAGTTTTGCACACATCTGCTTTTTAACTTTTTACCATGAAGTTGCACTTTGCACTTAAAATGGCTTTGAAAATGTTTTTTTTTTACTGTAATAAGATCCACAACACAACAAGCCTCAATTTAGAGGCACTTTGAATGCCCAGAAGTTGTGATATTAATGTGTGCAAAATATTTCCTCAATTGTTTACTATTAAGGTTTTAATATGCGATGAGATGTGGAATTTCATCTAAATTACGCTTTAAATAAGCTATGACTCAAAGCTATTACAATTTAAACATTAAATATAATTCATTAACTTACAGATTAACTGATACTTCAGAAAAAAAGATCAGGATGCCTCTGGTCATTTGCAGGGAAAATATGCACATCAGAACACATAACTCTGGATCAAAACTCAAATATTTAAAAGACAACTTTAAGAAAATGAAATACAATCACTGGGTGAATTATATAAAAAGGCAGTAAGTTCAGTGTGGCTCAAAATACAGCAGCCGGAGTTGAGGAAGCAAAGTAATTGTATTTCTCAGAATAAAATTGCAAAGCTTCTGCAAAATATTAAAATAAATTTCTAATACAAATCAAATACTGTAATGAAAACCACCAGTTTACATATTCAGGAAGAACTAATTTGAAACTGTAATAGGAATAATGTAACTACACACTACACTGCTTCAGACATTTTAATCTACCTTTTGAAATAGTTCATTCTGAATCACTACAGTTATTCTCCTGGAAAAAAGGCAATACACAAACTTTCATTTATTTACCATAAATGGAAAGAAAAAACTATGGCATTTCTAGCCTTAAATTGTAGATAATGATATGAAGGGTAATGCATAAAAATAAATTTATTTGTTGCCCATATTGCAATAAGGTGTAATATAATTAATTGCCATTCATAAAAGATTCCGGGTAAGTTACACAAGAGATTTGGCCTCCAGATGACATTTAATACACACAAAAAACATGTTCTGAGTAACACTGAATTTCTTTAAAAGTTAGCCAAGTGACCTGGAGCAGAGGCTCTTTTGTTGAAAAAGCAGATTATATTAAAAATTCAACAAACTGTTAATAGCTAAAATGAGCCTTTTTGTCATCAAATTGCTCTCTATTAAAAAAAAAAGTAACAAAGTGCACACTTAGGGTATAGAGAAAAATTTAAGACCACTAAAATATGCCCAAAATATCTTAAAAAGCCAGTACATAATTTTCTAAATAAATTGTCAACAAGGGCTACAGTTACCCAGCTCCAAAACCATTTAAATAATAATTAAAAAATCCTATTTGGATGACTCTAACTAAATTGAGTTTACAGAAATTATCTTTTGTTAAATAGCTTCACAAACTCTGCAAAAACGAGTTAGTGACCTACAAAAGTCATATATTTATCGTACAACATCTTAAGATATTTACAAAACATATTCACAAACAGTTTTGTTTCAAACTCCAATGTCTTTTTTGAGTTTTATATGAAGTTCAGGAACTGATTATTGCTTCTATTACCATGATTAGAAACACAGTATGTAACAGCAATTTAGAATGATCTTAAAAAGGGGGAGAGAGGTCCATCCAATCATTCTTAACCATATTGCATTTCCATATACCATTTTGTAAAGTGCACTAACCTGCACATCAGGGTGGAGATCTCGGTCATAATTTTACATATCTCCCTGAAACCTTTTGGCATTGAAAGCATGATTTGGATTCTATGATGGGTATGAGCTGAAATATGCACATCCAAATTCCAACATATGGAAGCAACCTTAACAGCAGCATGACGGTTGAGTGCTTTGTTTCACAATTACATCAAGGCCAAGAATTACATTCTATCAGACGCTCTTACTATTGTCATTCAAGATTATTACTAAGATTTCTCCAGGCACTTTGGTCTGCCTGTGGTTATGGGCTTTGAATAGCTACAGTAAACAGAATTAGCCTACAAACTATTTGCCCATTACACCTACTCAAATGTTGTTGCCATGTTCCAATTGTAGAATACCAAAGTAATATTTGACCTTTTTATAACATTATACAGTAACATTTTGATTCTATCGATCACATCCAAACTTCATAACTTATAAAGTCACTTAGGAGATCTTCATGGAAAGGGAGTGGGGGTTTTTTTCCATAAGGCTACATGTTTGACATGACACTCGTTAACTTTTCTGTAATACAGTTCACCACATCTATGGCATCAGCCTGTTAGGGGATCCTGACGGGATATGTCAGCAATATTTCTGCAGAAAAGAACAGTAAAAAATATAAGAGAAAGAAACACTAGAATATAGTGGAAGTAATATTGCAATTCTAGAGATTAAGTATATAAACATAAATTAACTGGCAATTAGTGCTTGGAACACTACAGAATGAATTTTGGTAGAAAGATATCCGTTACATTTGAACTTCTATATTCCCACGAACAGGATCCCAGAGTTATGATTCTGGAATGGTGATAGTTATTTTTCCATTACAAATTCTTCATCTTGCAGAAAGCTAATGACAATCTATTGGCATAATATAGAATTGAAAATCTGTGAGGAAAAAAGGAAACACACAAGCAAAAGACCAAGCAGACCAAGTAGATCTAATTTATTAATCAGACCTGAAAATACTGAGAGTATCTACCTTAAAAGTAATCCCAAAGGTACTTTTTCCAAAAGGCAATGGGACTTTTTTGGCTTTTTTCCTTTGAAAATGTTTTGCTTCTTGTCCAAGAAACTTCTTCAGTTCTTCAGTTCTGAACTGAAGAAGCGTCTTGGATGAGAAGTGAAATGTTTTCAAAGGAGGAAATACCAAGTAAGTCCCGTTGCCTTTTGGAAAAAGCATCTTTGGTAGATGAGAATCTCCACAGATTTCTACTTTAAAGTACTTAAGGAAGCTGATCATGGCTGGTGATCTGTAGCATTAATTGAATGCCAATTAATTGAATGACACTTACCTGATCAGGACCCATGGCAATTCCTGACATAGGCATAGTATTGATATTCATCTGGGCCATGTGGCTTCCACTACTGTTCATATGCATCATATTGTAACTTGCAGGATTCCCTGGGTGGCTGAACTGCTGCTGTGGAAAAGAACTACGAGACCAAGAATACAACCAAAAAAAAAATTATTCAATAAACGGTAATTGCAATTTCACAAGACATAATAGGAGATAGTAGCAATATCATCAATATTGAAGTGGCTTTCAAAATGGCAAACATCATTCAAGGTGAACAAGTATAACATGATGCATAGCAATGGTCTGAGATTAATTTTAATTTCTATTTTTCTTACACTTCTTAAGATATTTAAGGTCTGCAATATTAAAGTTCTATATCTTTAAAATCAAATACTCTTAACTTCTATCTGAACACAACTCTTTACCTATTAAATATAAGTGGGAATAACTTAATTTATTTACATGAATAACATGTTCAAGTTAAGATCTAGATAAAAAATCATTATACATTGGCATTAAAAATATAAAAAAATCTTAAGTATCAAAACCAACAGTCCCTTCTGCAAACAGTGTGTACAGGAAATAATCACTGATGGAATCAATAGAATGAAACAAATTACTATTTGAAGGGCAAAGGTCACAGAAGTTCTTAACTTGACCTGAAATCTGAACTTCTCTTACAAGCAATTACCGTATCTCCTTTGCCATAGCGCCTGTTACATTAAATGGATTACCCTGTGTCTGTAGCGGGGTCTCCAACCATGGCAACTTTAAGACTTGTGAACTTCAACTCCCAGAATTCCTCAGCCAGAAAAGCTGAATGAGGAATTCTGGGAGTTGAAGTCCACAAGTTTTAAAGTTGCTACAATTGGAGACCCCTGGTCTATAGCCTCTCTACCATGCAGAGAGCAGTATATCCAAGGAAATGAATGGGACCTCACTGGAAGGATTGAGCGGTTGGAGCATGTTTTTCAGAAAGCTCCCAATTTTTTTATTTGTAGTTTTAAGGATCTGCTGACAGTTGATACTTCTTCTTCTTCTTCTTC
>JAEANM010026240.1:0-10782 GCA_017656035.1 Myanophis thanlyinensis
GTGCCCTTTGCCTTGAATTTGCGAATGATGCTTCCTATGGTGTCTCTTGGTATGTTTAACATCTTTGCAATCTTCTTATAGCCATTGCCCTTCCTGTGAAGAGTAATCACCTCTTCTCTTGTCTTCCTGGGCCATTCTCTTGCCTTCACCATGTTTGTAACCACACCAGTAAGGTGTGTCTAGAAGGAGCTGAGTATCACGGTCATTTTAAAGCTGCCTAATTGGTGCGTATTATGCTTGATTGCTGCTCTGTGACATCCGTGACATCCACAGGTGTTTTCAATACCTGATTGAAAACACTTGAATGAACCTCTGTTCTTCTTCTTTAAGGGGTTGAATAATTGTGTCAATGAAGAAATCACAAAAGAAACATTTACTGCTGTATTACAACAACAATTGATGTCATTATAGTTGCATTTGGTTCTTTAAAACGTCCTTGTAGGATTTAATTCTGAATACAATTACAAATGTACACTAAATTCCCTAAAACCCTTTACAGCATTGGGGGTTGCATAATTTTGAACACAACTGTACATTGATAAAATAGTAAATTGTTTCTATTTTGGTATTGAACAAGTAAAAATGGTAGCATCACTCCTGATTTCTTACTTCTTACTGCTCTATGACCTGTTATTTCTTTAGCAACCTGATAGATACACAAACCAAAATTCTATTTGAGTTGTTTCGCACACATGCCCACGCCCCTCCCTGTGTACATACAGGCACGTGTGCATGTATTTTTCTTGGAAACAGTAGACAGACACAACAAGATGTCCTCTTGAGCAACCAGATGGGTTTTTTTTGTTTAGGCTACCCCATGGACTCGTGCTCAGAATCTGTAAAGCTGGAATTAACTAGAAGGAATAGAGAGCAACACATTTTCTCTAAAGTAAAAACTCAGAACTGTTTTTCTTCTGGATATTCTTGGTTCTTTTCCTTGATTCCTGCATAACAGCAATATAGGCACAATCAGCTTGTGCTTCTTCCAATAGACAAATTGGATGACTTGGCATGAAGCCAGCATTCATGAACAAACGAGAAAGGATAAATGCTGCTCCTTTCCTGACTTGGGTAACTGGAATGGCTGAAATAGGATTGAGAAAATGTACAGTAATTGGGCTCATCCTGTGCTTGGTGAATCACCTGGCTCTAGTGTAATAAATGTTGCTCCGTTCAGGAGAGCTTATTCCCTGCTCTATTGAGTGCCAGGAATTGCTTAGGGAAAAGGAATTTATTGAGAGTTCATCTCCCAGCATGCATGTTGTAGAAAGCTCTCATTTTCATTGCTTTGGTATATTTCAAAACACAGATTAAAGGTATCTAAAGTGAGTTTTTTTTTAGGATACAGGCATTTATCCAAGTGGATGAGATCTTCAAGTTTTAAAATAAACTTTCCAATTAAAATCTGATGCGTTTTGTTTGTATTTTGTAAGAGAATACATTAGAGCTTCATGCTAGTTTTTAAAAAAAGCCTACACAACACAGAAAAACATGAGTCATTTTGAAAAATGATTTCTTGTATGATGGACTGAATCAAGTTAGGTTTTTGTCTTTATTTTTCTGGATGAAAGGGGTTTTGTTTTGTTTTGTCTTTACTAAGCATTAGAAACATATGTCGGCCACCACAAGAGTCGGTTGGTTCTCTGTTGTTGGCATGTGAGTCAAAGATTTGCCCAAAAGTCAAGGTCAGACTTGAGACAAGTATATGAGGGTCCAAGAGCCAAATTCCCTTCACTTCACTTTAAACTACTTAACAAAACATACGTATGCATCATGTATGTGAAATATAAAGTAATGTCAAGATAAATAATAGAGATGGGATAAAAAGAAAAAGTCTGGAAAAGTAATAAACAACAGAACTCCAAAAAGCAGACCATATTGCTTAAAAACACTTCTTCCATGCCTTTTAATAATTTAAATTAGTTATTTTTAATAACAAACAGTACATATCAATAATCAGTTGAATGCGGACCAAAAGATTCCTCTTTCCAGTAGTATATAATAAATCTTTTAATCAGAGACTATGCCCAGAAAATCAATTTTTTAATGTTTGATAGATTCCAAAATATGCATTTTTAAGGACAGTGATTGATCCAGAGCTATAGTCCCTAATACAGACTTTAATGAATAAAGAAGTTGCATTATATCTACAACCCAATTTCTTCCGCACATATCATTGAGGTCAAAGGATTCCTACGGGAGAACAGGATTTTAACTGCTGGATGCGTATTCTTTACTTACTTCTGTACTAACCAATTCTATAATTTCATAAGTGAGATGAGTCTTTTATAATAATTCTTATAAGATAGATTTCATCCCCCCCACGTGTACCCTGCAAACAGTTACAAAGAAGGTTAGTTGCTTTAATCCTTCTGAACAATTTATGTTTAAAGATATAAATGTATTATATTTTATTGGTGGCTACAAGCATTGTTTATTCCCAAATTTTCTACTTTCAGAAAATGTCTTGCCTTTCATATCCAGTTCTTTTAGGTTAAGGTTAGGTATAGGATTCCTTCCATTAGGTTTCTTCTAGATTTACATGTCCTATAATTTCTATAGTTGTCGGGAGTCCTTGTAGAACATCCCCGAGAGTATAAGGTTACAGAAAACTTCAGGGGATCATTTTGATGAGTTATTTCTGTTATTTAATATTGTTAGAGATAAATTTTTTGGGTTTATTTGGAAATACTAAAAAGTCCATTTTTTTCTGCAGTGTAGAAAGGAGATTACTAATAAAAGTATATTGCAGTTATATAGTTTGAGATCTAGAAATATTTAAGAAGTTGAATAGAATCCTCTTTACCAAAATATACCACATTAATATAAGATAAAGTTGCATTCTGGAAGCTTTTTTACCATGTCCCAATACAGCAATGATAAAGAAAAAGGATGCAGGCCAATTCTAACACCACATATAGCAGGTGATAACTTTTACTAAAAGTGAATATAATCTAAAACATAGGCTACGAACTATAGAGGATATTTGGACAACCTTTTGTTAGTTTAGAAAAAAATACATGGAATGGAACTTTAAAAAAACTTTTTACAGCAAAGACAAAACCATTTTTGTTTTGGTGGAGGTTTCCTCTGTAAATCCATGTGCTGTTTTCAGATACTTGAATTATATTTGTCAAACAGAAATGCAGTTTGCTATTGCAGTGTAATGTGGAAAATGGAATAAAAAAGTATATCTGAGAATGACTATTAATATTGCTTGTAGTTCAGTTTTATAAAATGGGATATATAGCTATAAGGAACAATCCAGATATCCAGCATTATTACTTTTGGAATGGCCTCTTTTTTCTGTTTAACATACTAGTTTCATCCATTTACTGGCCTATATTAATATAGTGCCATATATAAGAATTTACTGTTGTAGTTCAAAAGTACAATGAGCTATCTCCTATATTTGACTTTTCCTATTTGTGCCATTTCCTATTCTTAAGGAAATATTTTCTATATTGACATTGTAAGGAGAAACATTTTTTTCCTCTTTCTGCCAGGCTCTCTGAGCTGAGAAGCCTGCTTGTTTCCTAGAACTCATTTGCTTGTATACAACAAATTCCACACACAACACCCCCATCTTGTGAAGAATGCATTTATTGGACTTTATTTGGTGTGTAATAAAGTCCAGAGACCAGTTTAGCACAGCAGCTCCATAATGTTTTTTGAATTACATAACAAAAAAAAAACACCCCTAGAATTCTGTGCCATCAGCAGGTAGAAAATATTTTATTCCTATCCTATCCCTTGAACAGGGGTGTCAAACTCAAGGCCCGGGGGCCGGCTCCAGCTCCTGGGGTGCTTAGATCTGGCTTGCGGGGCCACCCTGTAAATAGCAAAGGACCGGCCCTCAGTGGCTCTGCCAACGAAAACAGAGCTTGGGAGGGCTGCATGTGGCCTTCTCAACTCTGTTTTGACTGGCGGAGGGTTGCAGGAGGCCATTACAGCTGAAAATGGAGCCCATGAGGGCTGTGGGTGCACTCCAAGCTCTGTTTTTGCTAGCAGAAGGTTGCAGGAAGCTGTCGCAGCTGAAATGGAGCGTGGGAGCCAGTTTTTGCTGGAAGTGCTTGGGCCACCACAGGGGCCCCTGACACGAGTGACACACCACACCCACCCCGGCCCCTCAAGATCAAACACAATCCTAATGCGGGCCTCAGTGAAATTGAGTTTGACACCCCTGTCCTAGAATGACATGTTGAGTTACTTTAGTAGTTTTCTTTGTTGCTGCTTTCCTATAGACAGAATCATGCCCAACTAAAACAACTATTTGCATAACTATATATATATATCCTTTAAGAAAAGCTAGGGAGGAACTGTCTTAGCCCTGTTCCTGTTAACCAAATTTTCTAAGCCCTGATACCTCTTTGCTCTCTGGAAAGCAGCCCCTCTTTCCTGGGAATCCAGATTACATTCTACCACAATTGCAAATCCCTAGATTATATCTTCTACTTCCCTGTAACTTCCTATGAAAGTTAATAACTATGGATGGATAGTTATTCACCTGTCTTCTAATACAACAGGCTGGCACTCACTCAGCAGGGGTGCTGGTCTTGCCACATAGATTGTCCACAGCACATTGTTTCAGTGATAAAACACTGAATTTATCCATGTTGATATGGAAAAGGTTTTCTGAAAAAAAAATCTTTAAAAGGCCATAAAGAGATTAATGGGAGGAAACCAAAAAGTTCATCATTTTCCTATCGTTTCCAATTTGTTCATTCCTCAGCATTTGGTGAACAAACTGGGCCTATTAGGTTTTAATACTCCTTTAAGTAATTGGATACTGGATTTCCTTATTGATAGGCCCCAGTTTGTGCAAGTTGGAAGAAAAGTCTCCAACTTCGTATCTCCTTGAGTACTGTTTCCCCCACAGGGCTATGTCTTGAGTCCGCTAATGTTCACCTTGATGACCCACAATTGCTATGCCAAATCTGCTACAAATTGTATTGTGAAGTATGATACTTCACAATACAAGATACTTATCTGGGACGACAATGAAGATGTTTATAGGGAAGAGGTGAAGCTCTGGTGGACTGGTGCAATGAAAGTAATTAGATTTTAGAAAGAGCCAGCACGGTCATACTCCACTCACTATCAAGGATGCAGCTGTAGAGGTGGTCAACAATATTAAGTATCTGGGGGTGCAAATAACTAACAATCTGAACTGGTCTCTCCATATATTATAGTGAAGCGTGCAGTCTGCATTTCCTGCATCGGATGAGGAGAGCACATCTTTCTCCTTCTATCCTGGCCACTTTTTACAGAGGCACAATTGAGAGCATTTTAACAAACTGCATGACTGTTTGGTTTGGCTGCTCAGAGAAAAAGTCCATTCAGAGAGTAGGAAGAACAGTCGAGAAGATTATAGGAAGCTAGCTTCCTGTCGTTCAGTATATTACTTATAAGCGCTATATGCTTAGAGCTCAAAGCATTGTTAGAGACCCCACACACCAACTTCATGGTCTGTTTCTGTTGCTCCCCTTTGGGAGGAGATTTCAAAGTATTTCTAGCAGGACTACCAGATTCTGTAACAACTTTGTTCCCTATGCCATCAATCTGGTAAGCTCACAAGATTTGTTTCTCCCACCATGTACATGTATACATCCAAGCTAGACTGTGTCATATAATATAAGTGGGTATAGATTTATGTATGTATGTATGCATGTATGTTTGTGTAATGTATATTGGAGATGGTAACTTTGAGAGTTGTATGCAATGAAATTTCATTTTAATGTGTTTCGATTAGTGTACATCCAAAGTGACAATAAAGTTATTCTGAGTTTCAGGGCAGCCACAAATGAGACATACAAATCCTTTTCATTGCTCAGCAAGCCAAGCAAAGACCTAGCATATTAGTGGTTTTCTTTTTAAATTTAGTATGCATGTATTGTGTGTATAAGTGTAGTACAATATCTCTTTTCTCCCCTAAACCAAATCTCCTGAAAGATAAGTTGCACTTTGTTGATGAAGTAGAACTAGAACCTGGGCTTCTCTGGTGTCATTCCAGCATTTTAACCACCACATCACACTGACTTGTGCAAAACAGCTTTAATATACAAGAGCCAGTTTGGTTTAGTGGTTAAGGCACCCAGGCCTAGTTCTGCCTCAGGCATGAAATCTGGCTAGGTGACTTTGAGCCAGTCAGTCTTTCTCATCCCAATTCACCTCACAGGTGTTGTTGTGGGGAAAAGGGAAAGAGTATTAGGTATGTTCGCCACCATATTTACAAAAATGATAAAGGATTAAAAAATTAAAATAAATAAAATAGGCAGTCGGCATATTGATTGTAATCCCCCCCGCCATTTTTACAAAATACTGCTGAATGTAGAACTCATATGTTGGTGTAAAGGGTAGACTAGATCTAAACCTAGGTTGACTTACACGGAATTTAATTTGGAACAGAATTGCAGATAATATCTTGAGAGCCAGGTACTTAACATATAAACAGATATATATAGCAGAAAAATAGATTTGGAAGAAGAATATGTATTAACTACAATTGGAGGTAATTATAAATAACAACTTCTATAATTCTCTAGCTTGAATGGCCAGTGGGGAAATATGGGCGAACCTGTTCCTTCTTTTCAGGGCTTCCTTATCCAGGATGCAAAGCTCCAGATAACTGCTAGATGTCGAAGAGTTAGAATAGCTCGTGTCTCTTTTCTGTCATCTAGTGGTCATCTGGGATTTACTTTTTTCGTCCCCCTCCCCCCTCCCCAAAATGCTGGCTGGATTATTATGGGAGTTATAATTTGATATATCTAACGAGCACCAAGTAGTAGTCTGGTTGAGAACAAACTGCCTTCAGAAATAAGTACACATAATTCATGTCAGTCAGATGATTCAACTTGGATATAGCAAATAAATCTAAACCATGCTGAGTTGGTGAAAAAGATACTTACGGTACATCAACAATAAAAAAAGTTCAAGGTTTGAGACTTCTCCTTCTATTGTCCTATTCAGTTCTGCATTTTTTAGACTAAAAGATTTCAGGAGTACTTTCAGAGAACACACTTCAGTTTTGATTATGGCTTCCCTTTGCCTGTTGACTGAGAAACATTTTTGTGAGGGGCTGCTTCCAGATGGAGGAACACCTCCTTCTTCCAGTCAAAAGATATCCTTCAAGTATATTGTCTTCACATCTGAGCAGTTTCTTCTTTCTAACTTAAAAAATAAGCAGTAAGAAAATGCAGGTGAGTTACAAATGGGAGCCATTGCTGTCCAGACCAGGTTTACCACCTGTTTCATATTTCAAGGAACTGTTCCTTTTTTAGAATTAAAGTATAATGTTCCTTTTCTAATTAATAAGGGACACTATTACCATATGCATTTGAGGTCTCAGTTAATATATTTATGGTAAATAAGTAATAATATATTTTAGTGGAAATATTGTTGATATTCCGATGCTTTTTAGTATGTCACTTTGAGTTTTAAAGCATGTTCATTATTTTGGATATCTTCAGGTGGCATAGTTATCGGGAAGTAGGAATTAAATACAGAATTGCTATAGATTATTGTAGTATGCAGTATTTTCAGTGGGAATATTAAGCTCCTAGACTAGAGGAAAGCCAGAATAGAAATCTAACAAATAAAATGAAATAGCAATGGGAACAGTAGAAATGTCATTCCTACTAATAAGTTTGCTCGGTTAAATAAGTCATATTGGTATGTTTTATTCTTAGCCCAATTCCAGTTTTTAATTTTTAGGTGTGATGTTAAACAATATGATATTCTCCTAACTCATAGTGCTTTGAGTAGAAATTGATTATTTATAACTATTATTATGTAAAGTTTAGGACGGCCTTTGGCGGGCCAAAAACTGAACAATGGAAGTATTGCAGATTTTTAAAATAATTTACTCTACTATGCTTCTGCCTTAGTTTTATGCAGATTTAATTTAGGATTATACTCCATTTCTTTTGGTCTCCAGGCTGCTTTGTAAAATTTTGGTTCTGGGCAGCAATGAAGAACTACTAAATAATTGGGATAAACAAATATTATTTGAATGGAATGTATGAATGACCTTGGGGAAAGAAAGGAAGAGATGGTGCCTAGAAAACAATCAGGCAAAAAAGCAGGAGTCCAACATTGCTTAAGGGTCAGAGAAAGAAATTTAGGAAAGAGCCAGCCTAATGGACAAGTAGTTAAAAGTGGAGATGAGAAGTTTGCGCCTTCAGACTTGCAAGATTCTGTTAATATAGTTTTCTAATAAAGTAGAATTAGTTCATCCTGTCATGTTTCCTGTCTGATTTGCCTGGAAGAGCCCGCTCTGGGCCCCATCTATTACAGAATGTCATCTGGCAAGGCCCAGGAAGATCATCCATCAGAGATTAGCTTTTTGCACGGCCTTAAAGATCTGGTTTTGTTATCAGGCATAGGGATCTGGATGTATGACAGAGCCCCTGCAGTGGTTGTGTTAATTGTTGGTGTTTCTTTTATTTTGGCTGCTGATTGTATTTGTAACTTTTTCCCCTATTGTTTTATGTTTTTGTATAGTTTTAACTGTTAACCACCCAGACCCAAGAATTAGAAATGGGTGGCCATATAACTTGAAATAAATGAATTTAAGTTCTTTGAATAGTATCTTTCAACAAGGCACCATCTTTTCACAAAGGGTGATGTGAAAAAAATGTTCCATTCTGATTGCAAACCTCTAACATTTTGATGCACCACTATGACATATTTGTGCTAGTATAGTTGGAGTTAAAGATATAGTGATGTATTCTACTGCATCCTCTATAAGGAAGCTAATAGAAAACCACTTGAATTTCAAAGTGTGTCTCTTCTATTTGTTATTCTAAATCTGTATCCCAAGCTTCTTTTAAACCTAAAGGCTGTCCTCCAGTTCTAATAAATCCAACATTTTTTGAGATAGTTCCTTTGTATTGAGAAGGGTGATTAATAATTTTTCAAAAGTAGTTGAACAATGAGATGCTGACTTCTTTGTATTATTTCTTATTCAGAAAGGATTTAAGTTAGAGTATGTTAGCAAAGATAGATGGGGAATGTATTTGTAGCTAAATCTCTTCTTTACAGCATAGGATTTTATTATTATTGTAGAAATCTCTTATTCTACTGCTGCTTAAATCTCTCTTAGGCTTCAGTTATGTTACTGAATCCTGGGGGTCCCAGTAGAGGTGTTAGAGGGAAGATGTTAACAAAGCTGAGTATCTTTTTTCCCAAACCCAAAATGTAGCTCTTGTGAACAGAATATTGATACCTATTTTTATTTTTTTAGTATCTTATTTTCTGTTGGTTGCTAGGAGTTAGAAAAATGACTCAATGGCACATTTGTTCAGTCAATTTTTATGAAGTGTTTTGAAGAAAAAACATCTGACTGTGCTTGCTGTATATTTTTTTAGTTGCATACATTGTCTTGTTGGATCTTCCAGTGTGAAGGAATAATATGACCAAATGTTCTGCCTAGTAGTGTTAACACTTTATATAAACAAAGTGAAATGTTAATACCACTTTATAATGTCTTGGTAAGATCACACTTGGAATACTGCATCCAGTTTTGGTTGCCACAAAAGATGTTGAGACTCTAGAAAGAGTCCAGAGAAGAGCAACAAAGATGATTGGGGGACTGGAGGCAAAACCATATGAAGAATGGCTGCAGGATTTGGGTATGTCTAGTTAAATGAAAAGAAGGACAAAATGGCAGTGTTCCAATATCTAAAGGGCTGCCACAAAGAAAAGGGGAGTCAAGCTATTCTCCAAAGCACCTGAAGTCAGGACAAAAAACAATGGATGGAAACTTATCAAGAAGAGAAACAACCGAGAACTAAGGAGAAATTTCATGACAGTTAGAACAATTAATCACTGGAAGGACTTGTTTCTAAGAAGTTGTGGGTGAAATTCAGCAGGTTCTAGCAGGTTTTCTAGAACCAGTAGTAAATTTTCTAAGCAGTTCAGAGAACCGGTCGTTAGAAGAAATCTCCTTTTGTTTTGTTTTCCACTTTACAGGGTTAATCCTGTAAGGAAGGCAGGAAAGAAACATTCTGGTGCTGTTTCTAGTCTAATCTTTATATTCCCCAGTTTACAGAAACTGCCCACCCAGTCACATTAACCCCCCCAGCCACGCCCACCAAGCCACACTCACAAAACCAGTAGTAAAAAAATGAATTCCACCACTGCCAACACTGGAGGTTTTTAAGAAGAGATTGGACAACCATTTATCTGAAATTGTATAGGGTTTTCTGCCAGAGCAGGGGGTTGCATTAGAAGGTCCCTTCAATCTGTTATTCTGTTCCATAATATGATTTTTTAGAAGAAATCCCCTATTCAATTTTTCCTGAGGTCTATATATGTTTATATTAATTCTTAAATTTTTTTAATGTTGCAATAAAAAGACTAATTCTTATTTGCTGTAATGTTAATATTTTATACAGCATTTCTACTGGAAGGGTTTGAAATAAAAAAAACATTAATTTTGAAAGAGCCATCATTTTAGCTGCTGCAATTTGACAAAGATTAAATTTTTCCCCAACATTTTCATTCATTTTTTATTTTTACACATTAGCGTGAAATTATTATCAAACTTTTCATTAATTTATTTGTGAAATTAATTCCTAGATATTTGAAGAGTTTCATTTCCATGGTTTTTTTTTTTAAATATGGCTGTCTTTCGTTGTAGTCTGCAGGAGTTATGGGAGAACACCAATTGTGACTTTTGAAAATTTACTGTTAATCCTACAGGATGTACAGGGTGTCCCAAAATAAATGAAACCCATTAATTCGATTACGATTTATTACTAAAACAAAATACGTTAAAAA
>JAEANM010026241.1:0-10782 GCA_017656035.1 Myanophis thanlyinensis
CCGCATTCTGGACCAACTGCAGCCTCCGGATGCTCTTCAAGGGGAGCCCCATGTAGAGAGCGTTGGCATAATCCAGATGGGAGGTTAGAAGGGCAGAAGTGACTGTGCGAAGGGCACCCCTGTCCAGAAAGGGCAATCCTACGGACCTGATAAAAGGCCCCCCTGGAGACGGCTGCGATATGATCAATGGGGAAGCTGGATACGCTTAACAACGGTGCTACTAACTTAACTGCAGTGCTTCACTTAATAACGGTGGCAAGAAAAGTCGTGAAACAGGGCAACGTTTACTTAACAACCGCTTCACTTAGCAGTAGACATTTTGGGCTCCATTGTGGTCGTAAGCCGAGGACTACCTGTATTCCAACATCCTGGGGTCTTTTGCATCACTGGCTGGCCCCCTACATGTCTCATTGAGGGGGGAGGAATCTATCCCAGGACAGAAGCCAGTGCTGAGTGCAGCTCCTCTCCAGGGAACTGACCGTCGTAATCTCAGGCCCCCCTCTGACCCAGACCTGGCCACTCACCGGACGTGCGCAGGTGCTGCCCCTTGGCAGGAGGAGGGAAGCTGGCAGAAAGAGCAAGGGAAGGAAGGACGGGAGGGAGAGAGGGAGAGAGGCAGGGAGGGAGGGAGGGAGGGTCAGCCACCTCCTCCTCCCTGAGCAGGCACGATCCCACCGAAGCCGCGTCCGGAGCCTGGGGTGGCCGGAGAAGAAAGTGGTTTGGCTTGGCCCTCCCCCCGAAGGACGAAGCCCAGCGGCTCGACTCCCCTCGAAGAAGCACTGTGGAAAAGAGGAGAGGCCGGCATTAGAACGGCAGGCAGACCCTACCCTGCGGGCTGAAGACCCCTGCAGAAGACCACCCTGTTTCTCAAGCGCAGCCACGGAAAGTGGCCGAGGGAGGGCCCAGCTGGAGCGCGTGAGGCATTAAACGTCTCTACCACCCGGAATATTGTGTTCTGCACCTCTCTCTTGCCAGCTTTTCCATCAGGGCCGAACCAAAGAGAGCCAGGCTGGGCTAGAGGCTAAGGCGCCAGTGGGAAAACCAGGAGAGCGTGAGTTCAAGTTCCGCCTTGGGCGTGAAAAGAAGATGGGTGGCCTTGGGCCAGTCCATCTCTCTCAAGCAAATCCTCCTCCCTCTTATTTTCCCAACAGCCACCTTGCGAGGTGGGCTAGGATGAGAGGAAGAGACTGGCCCAAAGGCACCCGGCTGGCTTAAGGCAGGACTAGAACTCCTGTCTCCTGGTGATCGGCCCAAAGGCCTCCCTTTGGCTTTCCCAGCTGAGGCGGAACTAGAACTCACCATCTCCCGGCGTCTAGCCTGGCACTCAACCACCAGATCAAGCTGGGCACCCTGATGGCGCCTGTGCCACATTATTATCTCACTGCACTTTGCCATCTTTAGAAGGGCAAAAACTCTCCCTCTACGGCCCCGGCAGAAATATTTTCAATTTCATTTCTAAATGCTAGATCACCCTGGGCAAAACCTTGAGGAAATGCAGCAGGTGCATCCAGAGAACAGGACGCGTCTCCCCGATTTGTCCTTCGGACGGACGGAACTTCTAACCGACAGTCGGAACAATCCCTGGAAGGACTCGCCCAACGGGAGACTGGACAACCATTTGGTCTGAAACGTTAGAGAGTTTCCTGCTCCAGCAGGGGGCTGGACTAGATCATCTCCAAGGTCCCTTCCATCTCTGTTATTCGGAGCTGTGGAGGCACAGTGCTTAGCATCGCAGGCTGACTCTGCCCACAGCCAGCGGTTCGATCCTGACCGGCTCATGGTTGGCTCAGCCTTCCATCCTGCCTGCCAAGGTCGGTAAAAGGAGGAGCACGATTGTTGGGGGCAATAGGCTGACTCTGTAAACCGCTTAGAGAGAACATTGTGAAGAAGCGGTATATAAGTGCTATTGCTGTTCTGTTAACCGGAACAACCTGCCAGAGAAATCCTAAACCTCAGGAAAGAGCACTTCAGCTGACTCCCCATAGCTGGTGCCCCCCTCTGCCTCCCACTGCAGGGCCAAAGGGGGAACAGGGCACCACGCAGGGCACCGGGACATTAACAGACCGGCTTGCAAGGAAGGTCAGTCCCAAATCCTGCCCCCTCGTTGCAAAAGCAAGAGGTTGGGCAACTTCCCTGGCAGGCCTCCAGAGAGTTTCCTCCCTGAGCTCAGAACCAGAAGCCAGAGGCCCTGGCTGCTGCCCCCATCTTCTCCTCCTAGCCCACAGGGATGTCTTCTTGCTTGCACTAACCACTCTGCTTCCGCTGCCAGGGAAGTCTTGGCTCTTCTAGGGTTTGTGAAAGAAGGAAGGCCACCTGGAGCTGTTCTGGTGGCTGCAGAGATCTGGATCCCGGGGCAAGGAGGACATCCCAGAACGGAGCACGACACTGGCACAATGGCACGATGATGATGGAAGCCATCGGCAGAAAGAGGCTTATATACCACACTTTATTCTGAATGGAGATACTCTAGAATAGGGCTACTCAACATTGGCAGCTTTAAAACTTGGGGACTTCAACTCCCAGAATTCCCCAGCCAGACACGTCTTTTGTTGTGGCCACTCTACCCACTGAATCCAGCAGTGGTGTCCTCTAGCCCGTATTTTGCCATCTTATAAAGAAATCTAACCTGAGAAACTCTGTCAAAGCTTTTGCTGAGGTCCAGGTAAAACTATGTCAAGGCATTCCCCCAATCTACTAAATGAGTAATTTTACTCTTTCAAGTTAAAAAGACAACAACCTCCATGCATTTCTGGAGTAGGACAGCCTAACAGGTCCAGTCTGTGCGATAGATAGAGCAGTGTTTCTCACTCTTGGCAACTTTAAGACTTGGGGACTTCAACTCCCAGAATTGCCCAGCCAGCTATGCAGCCTAGGGAATTCTGGGAGCTGAAGCCTTACATGTCTTAAAGCTGCCAACAGTGAGAAACACTGCTCGAGAGGTGACCCACCTGACCGCCAGCTGTGGGTCAAGAACAACTTCGGATGGGCCTGAAGAGTTCAGATGATGATCAAAGGCCTAGAGACTAAAAGATATGAAGAACGGCCGCAGGATCTAGCATAAATGAAAGAAGGATTAGGGATGCCAAGACAGCAGTATTCCAGTATTTGAGGGGCTGCCCCAAACAAGAGGGGGTCAAATTAGTCTCCAAAGCACCAGAGGGCAGGACAAGAAGCAACGGAGGGAAACTAACCAAGGAGAGAAGCAACCTGGAACTAAGGAGGAAATCCTGACAGCAAGGACAATTCACCAGTGGAACTGCTTGCCACCAGAAGTTGTGGGTGCTCCATCACTGGAGGTTTTTAAGAAGAGACGGGACAGTCCCTTGTCTGAGATGGTCTAGGTGCTTGAGCACGGGGCTGGACTAGAAGACCTCCAAAGTTCTTTCCAGCTTATTCTATTCTATTCTCAATCACAAATGGTTTCACTGGAAAGCGATAAGTAAGGAAATTCTCTTTATCTAATTAGTTAAAGCTGCAATATAAGCAGGCAAGAAGCTGTTTGCTCTTTTCTCTTTAAATCAGAAGTTAAGATACTGGGCGGCCTAACAATACAACAGAAAGGCAAACAAGTTTAGGAGATTATTCTGAGATTAATCGGACGCTGCAGCTGGGGACTGAAATTTGGAAACAGAGTTGAAACTCTGGTGCTTGTGGCAGCCAAAAAAAAAAAAAAAAGGCTCCCACTTTATGCCCATTTTATCTGGCATATACTTCTACGTAGAACACGTTGGACACAGTTCTGAACTCGAGGAGGGAAACCAGATTTCGAGATGACAGAAAAGGCCTCTGCAATTCTCCAATACAGAGAGGCCCCAACTTTTGACCACAACTGAGCCCAAAATTTCTGTTGTTAAATGAGACAATTGTGACTTTTTGCCCCGTTTCACGACCTTGTTCAGCGAATCACTGCCGTGTGAACTTAGTAACACGTTCGGTTGTTAAGTGAGCCTGGCTTCCCGCTCGGCTTCCCTTGTCACACGACCCGGGGAAGCTGCAACCGTCATAAATACGAACCAGTCGCCAAGCATCTGAATTTTGATTACCTATCACGGGGACGCTGCAGAGGTCATAAGTGTGAAAAACAGCCACAAGTCACTTTCTCAATGCCATTGTAACTTTGAACGTCACTAAATGAATGGTCGTAACTTGAGGACTACCTCCACCCACCGTCTGGTGGCCAGGATCTTGTCCCAATGACTGTGAAATGAACAGAGTCCTTTGTACAGCAATATACCTGCCAGGACAGCCCAGGGGCACAGGTAGGGGCCCTCAGAGATCTTCTAATCCAACCCGCTACACAAGACAGGAGGCCTTATATCATCCCAATCAAAAGGTTGTCCCATTTTTGAAAACCTCCAGCGATGGGATGGGAGCACCCACAACTCAATATCCTGCAGACAGCCAGGAAAATAATGAAGGACCCCAAACACCCCAACAACGGACTGTTCACCATGATGCGGTCAGGAAAGCGCCTCCGCTCTCTGAAAGCCAACACAGAGAGACTAAGGAGGAGCTACTTCCCATAGGCAATACGGACCCTAAACCACAAACCACAACAAACCCAGTATTCCCATAACCACTCCCTAACTTATTCTCCCTCCCTGTCTATACTATACTCTTGCCCTACTACCTACGGTTGCGAGCGGTCGCACACACATTTCACTGCATTTCGTACCATGTATGACTGTGCAGGCGATGAATAAAATTTGATTTGAATTTGAACAGGACCATCCTGGCTAAGCAATACAAGCCAGGATTTTCGGAACCCTACAAACTATGCCAGAGGAATTATGCGACACCTGTCAGTCCCCACTGAATTTCAAGAGAATAAAGCCTTCGCTGGGGAGCCAAATGTGGGGATAATTCACACAGAGCAAATATTAACCCTGAGACCGGAGCACAGATTATTGTCTACACAGCACAACTTGTAAATTGTTGGGGAGGGGTCGTGGGGTGGGGGGAGAAGCACATCCCTGTGACCTAGACTTATAACTTACAAAGAGGGCTTGAAAGAACATGCATGGCCTGTGTAGCCCAAAAGTGGAGAAGGCTAAGAGGAGACCCGTATCTGAGGGGATGTCCCATGGAAAGCAGGCCTCCCAGTGAGGTCCCTCCGGCTGGCTGGCTGGCTGGGGAATTCTGGGAGTTGAAGTCGATGTCCTACTCTAGAAAGGCATGGATTTCAGAGGACTGTGAGGAATCGCCCCAGGCGCAAAGGGAGGGGTCTTTTAATTCTTTTGCTCTGGAGAACCCAGAATCCACTCCTGGATCTACAACCAAAGCTCCTGTAAATCTGTAAGGGAAGGGGCAGCCTCCCCCCACCATTTCATATTCTCTCCACATGAGAAGAGAGCCCCCAACCAACCAATTCAGGACCTTTGGCATCTCTGGGAGTTGAAGCCCACAGGTTCTGCCCACCCTGGCATCTGGTACCATAGGAATTTAACAAATAACACTTGGCGTTGGGTTTGAAAGTCCTTCTCGCCAGCTCCAAGGACGCTCACTTCTTGGGGGGTCATAGAAAGCCCACCCTTACCCACCCGAGCTGCCCTTCCTGTAAGGCAACTCCGACTCTCGCTGGCGTAACAATTCAGCTGCCTAGTTCTTAAATTCTTAAAACAGATTTACCTGACCGAACTTTAAAAAATAAACCCTGCGTACACAGGCATATTGTTGTCCCTCCTAGTTCAAGCCGTATTTGGGGATTGCGCACTGAAGTCCGTCAATTCGGGGGATCGAAAATAAACCATGTTCTTCTCCTGAGGTCTTCTTCTCACACCCAGGAGCTCTTGGTGAAATCAAGAGATTCAACATCCCTTCCTTTGATGCCAGCTGCTATCACCTGTCTCAGGTAATTGGCCCCAAAGCAGGAGAATTCCCGCTCACTTCCTCCTTGCAAGAGGTGACCCACACTTTCTACGCATACCCACCTATCCGCAACCACTGAGGGGCCACTTCCCTGGGTTTACAGTTTTGTAAGGTGCGCAGTGCTCATCACGGCCCAAATACCAAAGAATTAATGCTACACCTGGATTCAGTTCAAAACGGAAGGCCTCTCTCATCATCCCCCTCAGCCGCCCAAGAGTTACACGCCGACAAAACTTCTTCAAATCAAATTTCTACGAAGATTCTCAGTCCTCCAGGTCACAGCTGTACCCAAAGTGATTTTTATTTTAGAAAAGGCTACTGAACGGATTAGTAATCCCAGCTGTCAATAACTGTCCTTCCATCTCTCACACCGTCCAATGCAATGCAATTGATGAAGCTTCCAGGATGGGAAGCAAAAACGGGTTTTTTTCTTCCTCAAAAAAAATAAATAAATAAATCCACTTACTTTTTAAAAAAAAAATAAAACCCACTTTTGATATTCTGCAACTCACTCTCGTACCTTTTTCCCAGCCACAACAAAAGTGCATGTAATTTGGTTTTCTTCTTCGCATAACTGGATGTAGCGGAATATTGAGATCCATTCCTGAGTGCAAGCCAAGGCATCCACCACATTAGCAGATTCTGAATGTTTTTACGTGGACCTTCCATTCAAAACTCAATCGGATAGGACAGGGATGCTACGAATCTGTTCCCCCAAATCTTGTCCCCTGGTGGGACCTCGGAAGCGAGTCTTTTTTCCATGGCTGCCCCTGCCCTGTGAAACACACTCTCCCCTCGCATACACACAACTTTTCCTAGCCCTTTGGGCGTCCATTAAGACCTGACATTTCACTGGGGTGCTGGGACAGGGCTGCCGAGATAGCAAGATGGCAAGTGGAGTTTGCTACGGGCCATCCCAACAGGACGATTAAGGCACGAGACTGTTATCATTTTATGGTTTTAATGCTTTATAACTGTTTTATATTTATGGATCTGATTGTTCTTGTGAGCCACCCAGAGTTGCTTAAGATAGGGGAAAGTGGAGGCTGGCGCATATTTAAAATAAATAAATCTGGCACAACAATTTATTATATTTTAAATGCATGGGAAGTAGTAGGAAGGTGAATGTTTCAGAAGCTGAAGCGACATGGGTCTTGCCTGCTGCTTAAGAAATAAACGAAAGAGAGAGAGGCCCAAAAGAGTGCATCGCCCCCATTCCCCACCCCCCCTCCACCATCACAGCCGCCTCTGCCTTCCTCAGAGGAAGAGCTCAGTGCTGGGCGGGTAGACTGAGGTCAAAGTCCCAGAGCCTCTCGAGCATCCATGTGCCTGTTCAGGTATGACTCCACAAGCCAGAGGGATAAAAGCCAGCCGGTTAAACGAAACAGAACTGAAACTTAAAACAACGGAAAAAGAACCACCACGCAGGTCGTTTAATCGAAGTTACAACAGCACAGAAAAAAACATGACTTATAACCCCTTTTCACACTTACGAGCACTGCAACATGGTCGTGTGAACAAAACAAAATGCACGGCAACGGGTTCAGGTTTATGACGGTCACAGCGTCCCAAGGTCATGCAATTCCAGCTTGCGACCTTCTGACAAGCAAAGTCAATGGGGAAGCCAGATTCGCTTAACGACTGGGTTACTAACGTAACAGCTGCAGCAATTCGCTTAACAAGCAGCAGAAATTTGGGGCTCAACTGTGGTTATAAGTCTAAGACTACCAGTACTGAAATTCTGTTTCCAGAACAACCAAATCTCATCGCCAACCTGATAAAACGACACTAACTGAGAATAAGAGAGTGGGACAGGATCTTCCAGGTCTAGAGGAACTGCTGTGTCACACAGAGAAATCCACCCTTTCCCCAATCAATCAATCAATCAATCAATCAGAATAGAGCCAGAAGGGACCTTGGAGGTCTTCTAGTCCAGCCCTCCTGCTCAAGCCGGAGACCCTGGGCTATTCCAGACACATGGCTGCCCAGTCTCTTCTTAACAACCTCCCGTGATGGAGCACCCACAACTTCTGGAGTCAAGTCGTTCAACTGATTGACCTGCGATTATAGGATAACAGAAGGGACCTCGGAGGTAGTCTAGTGCAGCCCCCCTGCTCAAGCTGGAGACCCTGGGCCATTCCAGACACATGGCCGCCCAGTCTCTTCTTAAAAGCTCCCACACCCTCTGCAGGGAAGCCGTTCCGTCTGCTCATGGCTCTCTCATGGCTCTCACCGCTGAGGACCCCCCCCTTCTAGGGTCCATGTTTACCCACCCTGTCCAAACGCGGCCATGCCCCTGACCGACAGGTGGGGGGGGAGGCTGGCAATCATTAGCCACCCTCAGCCTTTGACCCTCCCCTTGCTAAGCCAACATCTCTAGCCCCGCTGAAGCTCCCCCCCCATGCCTGCTCAGGTGAAGCCAGGTCAGCACCGGCTACCCTCGGAGGGGGAGGGGGGACCCTTTTCCCAGCACCACAATCCACGCACGTTTCCTTTTAACACACAACGAGCAGAAAAGCAAAAAAAAAAAAAAAAAACCTCGTTTTTTTCCAGGCTGCCCTTTTGCAATTCTTCGTCCAAAGCCGCCCCCTCCCCCCCTCCCTCCCTTTGCAGCCAAACCCCAAAAAGGGGCCTGGACAGACGAGGGTCTCCCCCCCCCGCCCCTCCCCTGCCCCCCTTCAGGGCTCCCCACAAATTGCATGCACGAGGGAGGGGGTTGTCCAGGGGGGGGCTGTCCATCCTCCCTCCCTCTCAGCCCCCATTAATACCCCCCCACCAGACCCCCCCACCCCTCCTCGGGGACCCTCCTTCTGCAGCCGCGCTTGCCTCCCCCCCCCCGCCCAGGATGAAGGCGCCGGCCCCTCCCCCCCTGAGGCCCTTGCAGGGGCCCCGTTTTGCCCCCCCCCACACACACCAGCCCCCCAAACCCGCCCCCCCACTGCAGCCACACCCCCGCGGGGGGAGGGGGCGCGGGGGGGGCCGCTCCCACGGGCCACGAGGGGCCGCACGTGCGCGGAGGCAGGGCAGGCCGAGGGCCGGCGGGGCCGGTGCGGGCCCGGCGAGGGGGGGGAGGAGGGAGGGAGGGGTGTGTGGGGGAGGGGGGGGGAGCCCCGGTTCCCATGGCGACGCAGCCTCCCCCCCCCCGCTGCCGCCGCGCGGCGAACCTTACCCGCCGGTGGGTGAGTGGGTGGGTGGGCGAGGCGGCGGGGGCCGGAGCGGGGGGGGGCCGGGCCGGGGGGGCGAGGAGGAGGAGGAGGAGGAGGAGAAAGAGGCCGCGACGGCGTCCACGGCTCTGCGGCTCCGCGTCTCGCGCTCCTTCCTCCTCTCGCCGCTTGTTTGTGTTTGTAACCAAGATGGCCGCCCTCCTCTCCGGTCACGTGACGCGGGCTCCCCCGAAGGCGCGCGGGAGGCGTCACGTGCCGGGGACGACGTCGGACGTGACCCCCGCGCGCTCCGCCGGCGCGCTTCCCTCAGACGCTCAGGCCCCGCCCCCCCCCGGTTTTTTTTGTTTTTTTTTGTTGTTGCCTGATGTTGAGGGGCCCTGTCGACGTCATCCGAGCTCCGACCCCGCCCTTATTTATTTTTTTTAAATAGCCTGGCCTGCTTGCCGCGTGACGTCAGGCGCCGTGACGTCAGGCGCTCTGCCCCAAAGCAGGCTCTGGAGGCCGGAGAGACTCTGAGCATGCGCAGAGTGCCTTTAGGTTGTTTTTTCTCTCTCTCTCTCTCTCTCTCTGCCTGTCGAATTGGGGCCTGGCCGTTAAGAAAGAGGCGGACTTCAACTCCCAGAATTCCGTTGTGTCCTAAGCGTGGGGGATTCTGGGAGATGAAGTCCACACTCTTGAAGTGGCCAAAATTGAGACAGGGGCCTAGAGGTGGGCAGGCCGGGCCCCAACCAGCCCCACAGCTTCGCCCAGAATAAATAAATATTTCTTCAAATCCTGCCATTGGATTAAATGAGGGGCCTCCAAATTTAGCCCCCTTAAGGCTGGTAGACTTCAACTTGCAGAATTCCCCGGCTGGGAATTGAAATCCACCAGCCTTAACCAAGTTTGGAGACCCCTGAGTATAAATCCTCACCTCCTCCTCCTCAAGAAGTTTTATATCCAAATATATTTTTATCCGTCATACACTTTCCATCTTCCCCTAAAATACTAAGAGAATCCACAACCAATTCTCCCCTAGATAAACAGACAAGTCGAGCTGAAACTAACTTAACTAAAATGACCAGACTTCTTCAAACCCCCCAAATAAGTTACCAAGACCTCATCTACATATCAAAGGATAAGGTCTGCAAAGATAAAAAGGGAGTTAATGAAATTAGGCCTCCCGGAGGAACTGCATGTTCCTGAGAATATTCAAATTCAAATTTTATTGGTCACATACACAGGCATACATGGTACCATGTGCAGTGAAATGCTTAGGAATAAACATACCTACATACACATCTCAAGTGTCACCGTAGAATCACCCTATGTTCCCCCTAGAAAAATCTGCCTCTGCACCCCATTTCTCTGCAGCCTGCCCCCCCCCCCTCACCCAAGGCAAATTGTTTTCCTTTTCGGAATAAATATTTCTTCTTTCCTCACAGCTGTCTGGATCTCATTTTTATTTATTCTTGCGCAGCTCTGGCTCGAGTTGGAACCCTAAATTATTTCTCTGACGTTCTCAGTCTTGAATTTTTATATATACTGTTTTTGAAGATTTTTTTATAGAAACTTTTTTATTTTTCCATACCTCTATATTTACATCTTGCATCATTTCGCGCGCCATTTGAGTGAGTACATTTATTATCATATATCACAATCCTGTATTTTATATATGACTTAATAATAACATTATATCCCTATTTAACTTATTACACCTTATCATAAAATATCTTTGTTACATATCCTCTATATATTCCTATTTCTCTAT
>JAEANM010026243.1:0-10782 GCA_017656035.1 Myanophis thanlyinensis
TATCTACCTATCTATCTATCTTGCTAAAACTTGATCAAGGCAAAGTCTAATGAATAAAGCAGCTTCATTTGACAATATTTTAAAAGATTTGATTATCACATGGGAGTTAAGACTGGAACTTGGGAAATTCCCCATGCAGATATTATTAATCATGTGACACAGTTCCTGCTTTTTCCCCTGCTCTTACCGGCAGTATGCCTTCTCTTCCCAAATTACTGAATTACAAATAGTACAAGTGAATTCATGATGTCAGTGAAAGTCATTCTTGATCTTGCTGCTCAGTTGAAACCAGAGGTGTAATTCAGCAGGTTCTAGCAGGTTTGCTAGAACTAGTAGTAAATTTTCTAAGCAGTTCAGAGAACCAGTTGTTAGAAGAAATCTACTTTTGTTTTTTTCCACTTTACTGGGTTAATCCTGTAAGGAAGGCAGGGAAAAAACATTCTGGTGTTGTTTCTAGCCTAATCTCTATTGCCTTGCTTACAGAAACTGCCCACCCAGTCACATGACCCCCCCCAGCCACGCCCACCAAACCATGCCCACAGAACCAGTAGTAAAAAAAATTTGAATTGCACCACTGGTTGAAACTCTCCAGAAGAGAAAAATATCTGATTATGAACCAAGATGCTGTATAAATCGTGTGTGTGTGTATGATTTTGCTTTAAGGGATCCTTTCACTGAAGTCAATATGACTCTTAAAGCAGTGATGCAACAGAGACACATGGCTAGTTCAGAAAAGACATGAAATAGTATCGCTCCATCTGAAAATGTAAGAGACTGTTATAAGCCAAAGTGTATGAACAGAATAGCTATTGAACTGGAAATGCCTTTCTGAAGATAAATCAAACATAGAAACAATTGCTATTTATCAAAATTACCTCAAAATAAACAATCATCTTTCTTTTTAAAAAATGAAGATATTGTGAGGAAGTTTGTCAAGAATTGAACCTAATCATGTTTTGGGGAATATGTTCTTTATAATACGTTAATTCCAGTTCAGAGATGAATGCAAAATGATCCTATTAAACATAGTTCACCTCTTGTGTCACTGCCTCTTCATAAATGAATAACAGACCTGTTGCCAAATAGATTAATTGTGTAACTAATGTTAAACTAAAGAGTTGCTACTTCGAGTATCATCTTTTTCTGTTGAAAGATTGGATGCCCTCTAGGGTAACAGAAATTCATGGATGCATTGTGACATCCAATTGTAATAATCTTAGTATTATTTCTGAGGAAAATTTGTGTTATCTTTGAAAAAGTATACAACTGATTATTGAAATGTGTCTTGTGTGCCAAAAAACAGGTTTTAAAATGAAATGCCCCTTTTCTGTTTCTTCTTAAACAAAATGATGATTTGCTTTTATTTCTTCTCTACTCTTTTTCTAAATGTAGAGCTTCCTGAGGCAGCATCTCTTCTGCTGCACCCAATATGTGGAACTGCTCCTTTAAGCCACTTTGATTAATTTTAACTCTGATATTTGCCAGGCTACTGATACTAATGTAATCCTATTGGAAGAGAGCTTCTCCCAGGTTTAGTAAAATTGGTGTAAAACTGTAATGCACCCTGGGAAAAGACTTCCAGGCTTTTGATGAAAAAATGATGAATGATATGAACCATGAATGCACTCATGTTCCATTTGCCAATGTAAACCAAGTGGGGAGCAGTGGAATCTAACATATGGAAAGGCAGTAAGCTGGATAAACTTTAAATTTGGAGGCCAATCTTGCTCATAAATTTTAGCTCCCAAGATTCTCTGCCAAAAGTTAAGCTTCAGCGATGGATCATTGCTCAGCTTGTTCATCCTGTGCCAAATGTAGCAAGATCTGAAATCCCCTTTGTGAAACAAAATAATATCAGGCCCTCAGTGTTTTGATTGCTCAGTAATTTACAACTAATGTTTGGAAGGAACTTTTGGAATAATTACACAACTGTTGCTCAGGATAGAATCTGCAAGATCCATGGTGTTCCTGATAGATTGTTGCCTAGCCTTTGTTTATACTGTGTACATGAAGTAGAAGACCACAACATCACAAGATTGCCTGTTATGTAGTTTAACAGCTCTTAGTCAAACCATATTTTCTCCCAATGTCTAAATAAAACCTGCTCCTTGTGTCCCTCTGCCCCCCCCCCATTTAGTTATACACTTTAAAGCAATAAATAATTCTGTTTCATTTTCTGGAACAAATTGCTGTCACCATTCCTTTTTATTTTGTCTTTTAAAATTCTTTTAGCTGCTTGTCTTCCTTCCTTTTTTCTGGGAATGTTCTTTGATCAATATATACAAAACATTCTACTGAGTTCAATTTCTTCTTTTTGAATGATAGAGCATTCAAAGTACTGTTCACAGTATCATAAAACGAAACTCAAAACATAATATTTAACTCATAATAAAATTAATAAGCCATACTGACAAAAGAAATACACTTTTGTTGTATTGCCACGACAACGAAAAACATTTCTGAAATGCACTTTCAGAAGATCAATTCCTATCATCAAGCATCAACTTGGAATCAATGTCCTAAATGAATTCAAGATCTGGAGGAAATGCTTTTCCTGCCAAATCAAAATAATTTCAAAATTAATAAGACAGATACAGTGAAAGTGATGTTAACTCACTTAGTAAACATGCTATATTTTATTACGTCAGTAGTGTATTTCAGTCATTTCTGGCACTGGCTGTGTTTTAAACAGCTGCCTTACAATGCTTCTTAGAACCACAAGGTTAGCTGCAATCTTTGCTAATTTAAAGCTTTCCTTGCTTTTCATCAGACACTTTGATTCTTTGTATATAAGGCCATTGCTTCTCTTTCCCACAGCTCACTCCTTTGCCACCCTGCATCCTTGGTTTATTTGCTTGAAGGAAGGGAATCTTGATTTCAATATAAATCTTCGAAGGAAAAAAAATCACTTATGAACTTCTGCAACAGAGGGTTTAAACCGAGCCCTTTCTTGAAAATTCAGTAGACAAAAAGTTTACAAGACATTAGAATAAAGTAAAATGCTGTTGGTAAAATCCCTCCTTGTTGCAAAAGGCTGAGAGTTCTTCATAAGACAATGGTTTCTCACATTCCATCCAAATTACATCTAGTATAATTTTGTGTCAAGATCAACCACTTGCTTTTGAGACCTTTAACTCTTTGAATGTTGTTGTTCTGTGGTGGACAGTTTCTTGTTCAACAGATTTCCATTACTGTCTCTAAAAACTTTGGTTTCTTTCTATCAAGGATAAGAGGCAATAATAGTACCAGTGTACGTCTGCTTTTGGCCAGTTAAATTTATAACTGTCTTTCCCAGCATTCCTGACTAAAAGTTAGAAATAAACTTAGGGTTAAAAAGAACTTTTAAGAGAAACAAACAAACAACCAAACAAAAAGAAACAGTTGTTTGTCAAATGAACATTTGTTGTCTCTGCATGGTAAAGTCCATTTTCACAGTAAATTGCCAGGTCTCTTTAATTTAGTTGATGCAAGCCTTTGCACAAAATTATCTCTGTTTCATGATTGTTGACTCATTTTGCTGCATTGGAACCTTAACAAAATTATCAAGTGAACTCATCGGACTGGGAATTCACTAAGCAACAAACAGTGGGGCTTAGATCCACAATTATGTCCACCATTTCAGATCCCTTGGTTCTCCTGTTATGGAAATCTAAATATGTATCTAGCATGACTGAGGACTTTCAGTGCATATTTTTGCATTAAGATTGGTGGTTGAAAGAGACTGTAACAGGCATCCTTTTTAAAAGGCTTTTTTAGTCAATTGAATTGACCAGTTTGCCTTTGAAAAAGCATATCCCAACATGTTCTAAAATTGTTAATGGAAAACAAATATATTTGCAGATAAAGCATTGATATTCTTACTCTCTGATTTGATTCCTAGTATCTAATAAAAAAATTTCCCCTCCTGGATGATGTCATTCTGAATGTTTTTTCCTCCACAAAGCTCATCTTTGATTCCTCCATTATAACCATTTACTAGAAAGTAACACAGCCACCACCAGCTATCAAATCCTATTTTCATTCTTACCCGCAAGAACTCAGTTAACAGTAAGTCAAACTTTTTGACATTTTAGGCCTTTCATTCATAATGAAACTTATATATTGACTTCTCTGCATATATTCATCAATTCACAAAATCAGACCACCTTCATTCAAATTTATTGCATCCTCCCTCTTTCTCTTTATTATAGACACACAACATATCCAAATGGCAATAAGACTTGGTTGCTATCCTTAGTCAAACCTGTGCCACATATCTTGCTAAAAGTAAGGCCAGTGTGGGTCATTTTGGCCATTATGCCACAAGCACAACCAAAGTCCAAATGTATTCACACTCTTTTATGCAGTTTTGGGTCTCTAATCCAGCATACTGCTGCTTGCATTCCACCAATTTTTCGTGAGATATTATGTAACCACACCTCAATATTCAGTGTCATAAAAATTCAGATGTCTTTTCTGCATAGATAGATGTGGATATAATAGCTACTACTGGGAACAATTACATGTGTAGCTTGCAGGTTTCACAGACAGCTTGAAAAAAATAAAGTGGGGTTTTTTTTGTTCATGTTTTATTTAAAGCAGGATTATTCCTCTTAATTTCAGTGAGATTGAGGAAAAGCCTGTTTTTTATTATGAATAGTAAAAAGACTGTAAAATACAAATACAAGCATTGAAAGTAAATGTGTGAAAGTAAATGTGAATTCAAACATGTATGCTAACATATATTAAACATATTCATCCAGCAGTAAATATACAGTATGTGTATATATATACTGTATATATATATAGGTTCCATGAGGTTATTGGGAAATGCAAAGAGAAGTACCAGTCAGACATCATTTATCTCTCAAATTTTTTGGCAAAGGTAGATTTCTAAAGCACTAATATGCAATATGAAATAATGTGCAATCAAAGGTAAAGCTACAGGACTGTCTCTTCTCACCTAATGTCCATAATTCTGGTAAAACAATCCTGGATGCCATTGGTTTCTGATAACACGTGTTCTTTTTGGAAAATCCTTCCTTTCCTTTCAATCCCTCCTCTGATCCTTTTGTTGTGTGTTCCCCCCACAGCATGTGATTGCCATCCCGTGGGTGCAGCTGGAAAAACCTGTAATCAAACTACAGGGCAATGTCCCTGCAAAGATGGTGTGACGGGCATCACTTGTAATCGATGTGCCAAAGGCTACCAGCAAAGCAGATCTCCCATTGCCCCCTGCATAAGTAGGTGGATGCTGTTTTTAACATCTATACCATAACATAATTAATCCTGAGTCTGGCTTGTTTACTAACATCTAACTAGATAGACTCAGTTTTATTTAGATTGTGTTTGGCTACTCATACAGTACAGCATTCATGGATGTTGATGGTATATACTGTGAACCCAGTAAAAGTGCAATTTTTCAGAAAAAACTCAGGGGCAATACACAGGGAAAAGCAAAGCCAATAGTAAAAAAAAGACATATGAATTTGAAAATCACACTGGATTTACTATAATTCAGATTCATTAAAGGTAGAATGTGTGCAATAGCTGTGTTGTGATGTTTTGCCTTCACTTTGCATATAAATTTAGAGTGAAGTTTTATACATATGTTAGCTATGTGATCTGACAAGAAAATAGCGATCACTCCTATGAAAGGTTTGAAGTTTAAGATGTGATATTTGAATGGCAGAATATGCATTTTTGCTTTTTCCATTTACTGTAACCTGCTACTATTGTATTGTTACTTATGCCTCAGGTACGATCCAAATAAATCTATTAAACTGCCCAATTTCCCTCATTGGGATCAGGTGGGATTATTGCTGCTGTACTATCCCATCCCTGCTGCATGGCAGCTTCCCAGCCCAGGCTCCTGGACCTCACCGCAGAGCTGACAGTGGAATTTCCCAGACTATAGTTCTGGAGGATTTCAACCTGCCATCCTTGGGGGTGGGGGCAAAGGTAACCGGAGACTTCATGGAAGCATGACTTCCATGGGCCTGCCCCAGGTCATCCAGGGCCTGATTAGGAATAGTGGTCACACTTGGTGTTCTTGTCGGAGCCGTGCCTATGTGACCTGCAATCGGTGGACCTTTCCTTGGTCCCTTTGTCTTGGTTGGATCACAGTCTGGTGACAATGAATTACTCAAGAGCTATACACACACACCCTACAGGGAGGTAGGACCTATTCGATTTGTCTGTCCCCACTGACTAATGGACTCAAATGGGTTCCAGAAGGAGGTGGGGGTTATAACTGCAGATCTACTGTGCAATCCAGCTGAGCTACCTTAGTCACTGTCTAAGGAATAGGAAGGTGACTGAGGGTCTGGATAGGATTGCACTCTTGTGACCTCTCCTCATCCGTAGACCTCTCTGTGCCCCATGGTATACAGAGGAACTGAGAGGGATGAAACGCATTGAGGAGATGCCTAGAGTGCTGCTAGCAGAAGACAAGGGGTGAACTGATTGAACATGGGTTAAGAGCTGCTACTAACACCTACCTCATGGGAAGTGTAAATACTTTGGCACACTAACTGCATCTATAGATAATCACCCAGAGACCCTCTTTAAGGTAATCTGCCTCCTCCTGGGGAAGAAGGAGATTGAGGAGTGCACTGAGGAATTTGCGGATTTTCTGGAAGACAAAATCACTCGACTTTGTTCCCAGTTCGATGCTGGCATGTTTGCTGGTCCAGTGGAAGACCCCGAGGCAGGTTCTTGCCCTTTTATCTGGGAACAGTTTGACCCTGTTGTTCTCAAGAAAGTGGACAGGATCCTAGGCAATATGTGCGCAAGCACCTCTGTTTTAGACCCATGTCCCTCCTTGCTTGTGAAGGCTTCCCAGGAGGTGTCAGGTGGGTGGACTCTGGCAGTGATTAATGCTAGGAGAGGGAAGGGCCTCAGCACTTTAAGGAGGTTGTGGTCCACCCTCTTCTTAAGAAGACATAGCTGGACTCCAGCTGGTTGCATAATTTCTGACCTGTCTCCAATCTTCCCTTTTGGGGGAAGGTTGTTGAGAAGGTGGTTGCACGGCAGCTCCAGAGGTATCTGGATGAAATAGATTATTTTTACCCCTACCAGTCAGGATTCAGGACTGGATTTGAGACAGAAATGGCATTGGTCACACTTTTAGATGATCTCTGGTGGGAGCAGGATGGGGGTAGTGCATCCATCCTTGCTCTACTTGACCTCTCAGTGGCTTTCGATACTATCAATCATGGTATTCTCCTGGAGCAGCTTCAGGGGATGGGAGTGGGAGGCCTTGTGCTAGAAAAATCCAGTTGTATCCCACTCTTCATGTATGTGAAGATGCCACTTTCTGTTCTAGACTGTCAACCCATATAACTGAAAGTCAGGTTTCCAGAGAGTTGGTTCACCTTTTCCTAGGTGGGAGTTCAGAGAGACTTTGGGGCAATCACTGTTTCTGAGCCCAATTTACTGCACATAGTGATAGCTGAAAGGAGAGGACAATCCACATATACTTTTCTCTGCTTTCAGAGTTACATTCACTTACATCTACAGGAGAAAATAAAGTGGCACACTTGGGAGTAACATGAAATGAAGTAAACCCTACTTGCTCACTTGACTCCAGTATGTGTAGTTGAGAATCAGCTGTTTTTAATCTCTTTATCAACATGGCTTCATCCAGTTGATGAGGATCACATTACTACTACTAATGGATATTGTGATCAAACTTTGGGAACTGTGTTCTCTTTTATATGTAAGTAAATATTGGTTGTTGCCAATGAATTGAGAGAAGAAGCTCCAGCGGCCAGATGATTATAGGAATGTAAAAAGCTTTCAAAAAACAAAAGTAGTTCTTATCAGTCATGCTGCATGTATACTAATTGCTGTAGAATAATGAAAACATTCGTTAACATCTCCTCTCCCTCCCCCTGCAACTGTTGCTACTGTAATCAGATTTATTGGAGGGTAATTCTTAACAATGTTTTACTTGACTGTGTTGGTTAAGAAATGTTGTTATAAAGAGCCAAGATACATTTATAGCAACTTTGAAGAATAACAATGGAGCAGAAAACTTTTATATCGTGCCAGTACATTGTTTCCTTGGCTCTAATACAGAAAAAAGAGATTATGGTTGAAAGAAACAAGTCTTTTCTAGAGACCCAAAACAAATTCTTAAGCTACATTGCTAATAAACTGAATTATGTGTCCAAAAATATATTCCTGTACTGTTGTTCAGATGGAGGTATATAATACCACTGTTTCCCTGATGTTAAGCAGACATGGCTACTGCCTAATTGAAAAAACAATAGTGTTATATGCTCCTTGAATGCTGTTGATTAAATTCACTATCACCACTGTCAGACATACCTTGCTGAAAATATCGACAAGCACTTATAGTGTTATGAGGGATAGACTATCACTAATATACCTTTTTTTATAAAGTTATTTATGAATCCAAGAGCTGAATTAATAATAATACAAAGAAATTCTGGCTCCAGAGAGTAGAAAACTCATATAGTAATGCTACTAGAAAAAATGGAATAAGAATTTCAAACTATTTTTCCCCTTTGGGATTTATTGCTTTTAGCTGCAAAATATTAACATAGTGAACTCGCTAATGGAGCAATTAATGTTATAGGCATTTCTTGTCAATTAAACTTATCTTTAACTACAAATCTAATTTTACTTTAGTTCACCCAATGGTTGTACAAACAATATAGTTCTACTTATAGTTTTATTCATTCTAAAATGAGATATGAAACATTTGGAGAAAGTTGGAGAATAGGATTTTATTGCTCTTTCAAGAAAAATAAAATACAAGCTGCAGATGCGTGTTTGTCTATAAACTCTATATTTCACCAAAAAGCAAAAGATATCTTAAATATATATCATTTCACTATGTGAAAGATAATCAGTATCTAGAAGTTAAAATTACAGCCATTGGACATGAACCCAATCTCTCATGTCGGAATGCTGATATTAACTTTACTGATAGAAAGATAGATAAAAGTCTCTCTTTCTTCAGAAAGACAGCTATTTTAAGTACTGCTGATTTTGTATGGAAAAATGGGGATGAAAGAGAACAATTAGCCCCTGAAATGCCACGTCCCCATCAATTTAGAATATTCTTAGAACTGCCATAAAGGGGGAAAACAGTTCCAGTAATGGAAACCCTACATTGTGTGAATGAATGGGCCTCAAATTCATAACATGGGTTTTTTGTTTTTGTTTTGAAATTCGTAGTAATAGATATGATTCCCAGAAATGTGAGTGTTGCTTTCAATTACTGAATTCATGGGTGTATGTCAAGATTAGCATTGATGTTGCTACTGTTTGCGATGATAGCTAGGTGGCAGCCTCTCCTGAATGTAATTTTGTGTAGGTGGTGATTCCAAATGACAGAGTAGGATGTTATATTGATTTCTCCACCATTGTGTGGTTCAGTCACCTTGTCACATCTATGAAATGATGATCTTCACAGTCACCTATCTGGTAGTAGTATAAAATTGCCCAATTCCTTAGCTAGAAAAGTAAATAATACATTTCCCTATTTGTTTGTTCTTTTTTTCTGTCCACTTTTTCTTTTTGCCTACAGAGATTCCTGTTGTTCCTCCTACCACGGTGGCCAGCAGCACTGAAAAGCCAGCAGGTATATGCTTATCATTGTTATTGTGATTTTTTATTACTAATATTATATCACCATCACTATTATCATTAAATATTAAATTTAATGCTTAATTTTAAAGCATATTTAAATATGTTTAACCTGAAGCATGTGGTATCTAAATATGTTTTGGCTGTTCAACAATTTGCTAAAAGTGCCTACTTTCATGACCAGATATGTTACTAAAGAATATAGTAAATATATGTAATACTTATTTCCTAGACTATGTAGATCTCTGGCCAGGGCCACCTCTGTCAATAGCCTGATTTGGGAAAGCATCAACTAATAAATAAAATATGGCAAATGATCTTTTACAAGGCTCCTTAGAGCCAGGCAGATCAATTTAAAGCACCATGGTTATCTATAAAGGCCTATATCTGATAATTTCGCTTTTGTTATAAGGTTATTTACTGTAAGATATGAGATTTACTAGTAAAGTCAGTGCAGATCACACAAAGCTAGTCTAACAATCTGCTGAGATGCAGAAAGTTAAAAAGCAGGCTTGGTATTGGTTTTGATTTCTTTTTATGTGATTCCAACATGTAGGATGCATGTGTGCTTAGCACGGTTTGAGATGCTTGAGCAGCAGTGGGATATAACCTTTGTAAGCAGGCATATCTACTTCTTGCAAACCTGGGTAACAAGCAAGGAAAAGCATTTCATCAAGGATTGGAACTGCCAGTCAGTGGGCTGATTATGGTTTATAGAGGTTTCCCTCTGTCTCACTAATATCTTTCTTTGACATCATTAACTTACATCCCAAACTCCGAAATTTTTTCCAAGCTAGGCAAATGGGAACATTCTAGAGATAAGATAACTTTTTCCCATTAGAAAAGCTTTAAAAAGACTAGTCCAGAGATGAAATTCAACAAGTTCTAGCCTATTTGATAGAACCGGTAGTAAATTTTTTAAGGAGTTCGGAGAACTGGTTGTTAGAAGACATCTCCTTTTGTTTTTTTCCCCCCACTTTACAGGGTTAATCTTTCTGCTCATACATTCTTCCCTTGATATAAAGTTAGCATTGTTTAAAAATCTAGTGGAGATACTTTGATCAATTGATGTGAAACTATTAACTGGAAACTGTTCAATATTGTGAACTTTAACTTTAACTTTAATCATATTTATATACCGCCCCATCTCCCTAAGGACTCGGGGCGGTTTACAGCCAATAA
>JAEANM010026244.1:0-10782 GCA_017656035.1 Myanophis thanlyinensis
CTGCCTCTGGAGCCTCTAAACATCGTTTAAAACACCAAGCCAGTAGGAAAACTGGTCGGATTTCGCCCATTAAAAACCTTCAGTGATGAAGCACCCATAACGTATAAAGGCAAGCTGTTCCATTGGTTAATTGTCCTCACTGTTAGGTAGTTTCTCCTCAATTCCAGGTGGCTTCTCTCCTTGATTAGTTTCTATCCATTGTCTCTTGTCCTGCACTCTGGGACTTTGTAAAATAATTTGACCCCCTCTTTTTTGTGGTAACTTCTCAAATACTGGAATACCTCTATCATGTCCCCCCTAGTCTTTTTTTCCTTTAAATTAGTCAAACCCAAATCTTCCAACCATTCTTCATATGTTTTAGCCAGTGGTGGAATTCAATTTTTTTTACTTCTGGTTCTGTGGGCATGGCTTGGTGGGCATTGCTGTGGGGGTCATGTGACTGGGTGGGCAGTTTCTGTAAGCAGGGCAATAAAGATTAGGCTAGAAACAATACCAGAATGTTTCTTTCCTGCCTTCCTTAGGATTAACCCTGTAAAATGGAAAAAAACAAAAGGGGATTTCTTCTAACAACCGGTTCTTAGAAAATTTACTAGTGAACCTGTTAGAACCTGTTGAATTTCACCTCTGGTTTTAGCCTCCAGGCCTTTAATCATCTTAGTTTCTCTCCTTTGCACTTTTTCCAAACTTTCAATATTTTTTTTGTAATAGGGTAATCACAACTGGATGCAGTGTTCCAAGAGTGGCCTTACTAAGGCTGTGCAAGGATATTCCCAAGGATAACAATAGGGCTAGAAAATGGTGCTTTTACTGCAGCAAGTGGTAGTTTCACATTTTTTGTGTACACACATGTACAAATGCAAGTAATCTTGTATGTGTGTACAAGTATACACACATATACAAAAACAAGTAATCTTTGACTTACAACCACAATTGGGACCAGACTTTCCATTGCTAAGCAAGGAGATTGTTAAGTGAGTCTTGTCCAATTGTACAACATTTTTTTGCCATGGTTAAGTAATTTGATGCAGTTGTTAAGTGAATCCTATGGTTAAGTAATCCAGCTTTCCCTGACTTTGCTTGTGAGAACCAGTAGGAACATGGCAACCACAACTTTGTTAAATATATGGCAGTTGCCAAACCCCTACATTTTGATCATGTGTGCTGCAAGAGTTTTAAAAGTGAGGACCAGTAGTCACTTTTTTTCGGTGCCATTCTAACTTCAAATATTCACTAAACAAATGTTTGTAAGTCAAGGACAACATGTATTCAAAACTCATGTGAGGCACCAGATAAAGCATCTGCTAGTAATGGCACAGTGGTCCAGGCAGTTTCTACAGTGCTAAAGTTGCAATCACACTGCCTTCTTCTAATAAATTATCTGCGAGTAAGAGATATAAAACCTGCATCAGATGGTCTGAAATATTCATTTTTCTGACCTCCCTACAATACAAACAAAAGTCTATATTATAATCTTAGAATCTTTGATATTTGTTTTTCTCAATGGGATGATATTTGCAATGTACATGTATATATCCGAACTAGACTGCTGTTTTTGTGTGTCATATAATATATGGGGGCATATGTATAATTTTTGTATTTATTTATTTAGTCATGTTTATGTAGTGTATATTAGAGGTGGAGATCCTTTGAGAGCTGTATGCAATGAAATTTCATTTTAATGTATGCCAATTAGTGTACATTCAAAGTGACCATAAAGTTATTCTAAGTCTAAGTTATTGCAGTCTCTAAATCAAGTTATGTTTTGTTTTGTTATTATTTATTTATTCTTTTTGAGGAATGAGACACCAATGGTTAAATAGCAATCCAATAAAGTATATAGCTAATTTAAAAATCCAAAATAAATGATATACGAGTATTTTTTTAAAAATCTTCCCTAACCTTAAGAGAACTTATGCTGCAGAAAATGTACTTAGGATCGCATCCTAATATTGAAGGATAGCAAAGGTTGATGGGTCAAATCCCTGAGTTATTGCAGTGTAATGAGTAAACTTATGATAGATTTTCAGTAATGTGCCTGTTAAGTTTTAAGCAGATTCTAATAGTATTTACATCTTGCTCCCTTGAGTATGATAAACAGGTTAGCAATTAACTTTAGCTTTATGACCTCTAATTGGATAACTAGTTTTCTAATTGTATTTAGCTACAGTGGATATTAGAGAAGACTGTACTAGAGCTATTTTAATCATTACAGGTCCAGCCTTATGGAGAATCAAACATTTCATGCAGAAATTCAAGGAGAATGTAATTCAGACTATCAACTTTTTCTTTTGCAGTGTTGGCACAGTGGTTAGAATGCAGTATTGCAAGCTGACTCTGCTCGCTGCCGGGAGTTTGATCCTGACTGGCTCAAAGTTGACTCATCCTTCCATCCTTCCGAGGTCGATAAAATGAGGACCCAGGTTGTTTGTGACAATGTGCTGACTCTATAAACCACAGAGAGAGGCTGTAAAGTACCTTGAAGCGGTATATAAGTCTAAGTGATGTTGATATCTCATGTTTTCTTTAGCATGCTAAACTAGTTTGGAATATTGCTATAACTTGTCATGAACAGCAAGAATTTTGAATGAAATACTATTAATGAATATGTTAGCAGTGCTAAGCTTCCATTAAAACAAATGTTTCTCTTTTATTAGTTGAAATTTAAAGTGAGTGATTGAAATAAGGAACGTTTGTCTCCATTATTTCATCACTAACATGCAGAAAACCATCTCTGTTGCTATGACAGAAATCTCTTGATCCCGTCTACAATGATTACTCATTCCCCCAGTAGATTCCTATTCTATATCTCATAACGAAACATTCCTGTGCAGTTTACAGCATAAAACATTAAAATTGTAACATATCATCCCATTTCATGTAACCTCAACATCTTAGTAGACACATTATCCAGTGTTTCATTTTGCAGCCACATTGCAGGACCCCAGGTACTGCTCCTAAATTTCATGGGAGCACTTTTAAATGTCTTAATATAGTACGACTTCTCCTGAACCTATATAAAGTTTCCGATCTATTGTTCTCTTGGAAAAAAAAATACATTAAAAATCTAAAAGGTATGTAAACTGATTTTTGCTTACTATGAGACTAGTGAGCTAGTTCTCTGTACATGTTCCACATGTCTTTGCTAGGCTGGTAGACATATGCTTGGTAAACTATTAATGGTTTCCACCCGTTTTGTGACACAGCCCTCATAACTCCAGGAAGTGATTTAGTCAAGTACTTAACAGCTCTCCAGTAAATAAATTATATTTCATTTCAAGTTGTGATCTTCTTTGTAAACCTCTTGGTTCCTGTCCTACCTTTGGGAGCTATGGGCAACAGTTCTTTTTCCTATGTTAACCAAGAATTGGAAGACTGTTATCATGTCTTCCCTTGGCTTTCCTTTAGGTTAAACATTCTTACCTTGCAGTCCTTTATACTAATGAATAGTCTAGAATGGACTTTTAAAACTGAATGAGTTGGCAGAGAGTCAAACAACATTATGCAAAGTAGCCTACTGCCTGGGACAGCATTCTAACAAGATTATAAAAGACTTTTAGTCGCGCTTGTATTCTTTGGTTGTTGTGCTTCGTACAGGGAAGTCTACAGCTGTTTCCAACTGTAAGATACACCATCTAGATCAGTTCCAATTATTACACCATAGTGTTTCATGCTGGAGGTTTTTTGGCAAAAGCAAGTCATTATAAAGACAATGTGGATTGAATGAAGCTGTGTTGAGTTCAACGTACTGTGCAACCCTATGGTGATAAATTCACTTTGCAAATGCCTTGCAAATTCCAAGATTGTATAAACATGGTTACCATTCTTTGCTGGCCACATGGTGAAAGAATGACTAGCCAACACAACATATTAATGAACTCTGTTACAATGCTATTCTGTAAAACTATACATACATGAAGTAACCATTACTGTAATTAGCCTGATTGCCCAAGGAATGTAACGAAATCATTGCAGGAATTGACATTTTACAAAGGATTTCTGGATGTTGGACTTCATCCTGCCAATTATGCCAAAACAATTCAATGTTCCCACTTGCTGAATTTGATGCAGATGTATGATAAAATTCATATAATCTAAAAGATTTAATGGCTAAACTGAAGACAGGAGTTAATCTATTTTTATATGTTTTCATTTTGTCCCTGATCAAACAATGACCCTGCTTTGTAAGATAAATAAAGTAACAAGAAAGATAATCATTTAATTTTGGTTCTTTTTTTTATTTGAACACATTCATGACATTATCCCTCTCTTAATATATCGTTCTAAAAGTTTGCATTCATTGCTTTTCCAAAAACTTTTTAAATGAATAGAAAAACAAAGCACACATAAAATCATAATTATAATATAGTAGAAACACTGAATGGATTATTTTGGTAAAAGAGAAGCACGGTTGACAAAAATAATTTGGTCAGAGTTAAAGAGGCAATTGCTGCATGGTACAAGTTCTAGTAAATATTTTTAAATTTTCCTCACACACACTTGTATACATTGAACTGTTGCCTGATGCCTGGTGAGCTGAACACCAGAAATAGTGGTATTGAAAGGAACAGATTTTAAGACTGTAAAGAAATCACTGAAATGTACACAACTTTGCTTTTAGTTAAAATTGGCAAGAAGTTTTGTCTATTGCATTCAAGAAACAAGGTACATCTTCGTCAGATCTAGAAGTAAGCTCAGAGTCTGCATGATCTGAAAGTTTGCAACAGCCATTTCTTTCATTCATAAAAGTTTTCTTTTTGCCCCAATAAGGCAGAATCTCGTGAATCAGAAGTGTTACTTTTTTCATGCATTAGTCAATAAATTGTTTCATAAATTATGCAAGACAGAAATTTCATATATGGTGAAATATTTTTCTTATTTCATGAATAAAATCTAATCAGAATTTTACAAACCTCTAAATGAACAGCTGTTGGTTAATTTCTTTAAGCCATTTCTTTTATTTTAGATTTCATATATTTATTAGCAAACAGTCTACCACATTATTCTTTAATGCTTTAAATTTTTTAATGCATTTTGTTGTTTGACACCCCTGCTCTACAGACTGCAGAATGCAGCCTCTGATATCAGATGAATTTGATGAATTCTAGCAAAAAGTGTGGCATGGTTTTTCAACAAATTTTCATTGTAAAGAAACAACAAATAAAAATCAATATGGTCTCAAATCAAATGCAAACACACACACACAAATATATATTAAAAACCCTGCAACTTCTTCCCCAAAATCAAAAGAAAAATGGGAAAAGCCAAGTTTTCATTCTGTACAATTATTACCACATTCTGAGCCGTGGTGGCGCAGTAGTTAGAATGCAGTATTTCAGGCTAACTCTACTAACTGCCAGCAGCTGAATCCTGACCAGCTCAAGGTTGACTCAGCCTTCTATCAGTAAAATAAGAGCCCTGATTGTTGGGGGTAATATGCTGATTTTGTAAACTACTTAGAGAGGGCTGTAAAGCACTGTGAAGCAGTATATAAGTCTAAGTGCTAGTACTATTCTCCTACCCCCTGTGGCTCTTATATCTGAAAAAAAAGTATAAATAAAACAGTCTGCACACCTTTGGAGCAAAAATATTCTGTCCCTGTGCTAAATTGAACTTGTAACCTCAAGTATCAAAACTTTAAACCATGTCAAAAAAAAAACAGTTGGAGACCAAGCCCTGTTCAGAAAGACTTAATGAAATAAAAGTTGAACCCTATCAAAAAAAAAATTTGTCACTGAGGCTTTTGTTTTACTTTATTCTTGCCCTCTTAACACTGGTAATATATTACTGGTTATCCATTCTTCTTCCAGGCTTGAGTTTGGTAAGCATATGGGGTCTGAATTTTTTAGACTGCAGAAAGGAAGGAAGGAAAGAAGGAAGAATGGTCATTCTTGCCACTGTGATTTGAACATCTGCATTTTTAACTTTTGGGCTGATGCCAGAATCACAAACCTCTGGAGGCTCTTTTAATGTCATCCCAATTTCTAGCAAGAAAGCCTTGGTCTGCTATTGCAGCGAAAAGAAAGCAGGAATAGCTTATGACTACACCATTTTGTTATGGCTTTAGCATTTGTCAACTTGACTCAATGGATTAAATGCATTGTGGATAACCCCCCTATGCACAATTTGCTCGTTTTGAATTGTGACTTACATGCACAAAAATCAAAGTACAGCTTATCAGAAAGTTCAATTTTATTGATTAAGATCTGAATAGAGACAATGGTTTCCTGTCCCTCAACAAGGGTTAATTTACTCAGCAACCCTGAGATTATTGTATTATCATCAATTACTGCTTGGTGAAGGGATATTTTCCATACATTTAAGAGCTAATCTATTCAGGTGTAAGATATCATTGTTTGCACTGAATAATACTCCAACATATTCTTTTTCATCCTTCATACCCATATGAGTAGCTATTTAACAATTGAGGACTACAAGTCATACAACTGATGGTGGAGTCTCTTGGTCCTACACACTAATGACAAACTATAACTGAATAAACACAGTTCCATAAGAATCTTGCAGTATGTTTCTTTGATGTGTTTCAACAGAGTGATACTAAAGTTTTTATCTCTATAGAATTTTATTTATGAGTAAGTCATAGTCTTATCCAAGGCTGTCAAACTCCTGGCCCATGGTCCAGATGTGTCACACGCTGGCAACGCCTGGTTTAGTGAAGGGGAAAGAAGTCCGGATACATCATGTGATGCCACCATGATGATGTGAATTTGATACACCTGGTCTTATCTTAAATAAATGTCACAAGCATGCATTTATTGTTAAGTGGTCTACTGTATGCACATAAAAGAAAGCAAAAAAAATTATGTGAGTGTCACTACACACCCTACAAATCAACTGGATTAAAAAGTCTGATATTAGAAAAGTGCCAATTTATTTAGAATCACTATGCTTGAATACATTTCCGAGTTAATCAGAAATAGCTGATAAATACAGTTTAATAAAGAAAAGTTTTGATATTATATACCATTGGAAGTGTTTGTTCCAAAATGGCTGGCCCTTGTCCAGTTATCTTTTGAAAAACTGTCTTTTTCAGGTGTTGAGGGCAGAAGAAAAAGCTGATAATTCTCAGAAATCAAGAGAAAAGCAGAATTGCTAATACATTCAACTGAAGCTGTGTTTCAAAATGTTGTTCAAACCAGCCTGAATTTACTTATTAAGATTAGGGAAACAGCCTTGACTAAGAACAAGCCAGGGATTATTTTGAGCCTATTTTTTAATATAAAGATACAAGTGCACTTTGTATAGCATCTGCCTGATTTATTTAACCCTTTCTGCCAAAATGATCCAGTTCAAGAATCTCAAAAGGAACCACTTCCATGAAACTCAGACGAAACAGTTACTGCAAGATGTGATGATTCACCAGAGTAAGCCTTACTGTTCTGAGAACATTTACGTCTCCCAGGCACACTTACATTGTGAAAGGAAATCATTTGGGACAAATATTGACCCACGAAGGCAAATCAGAAAGCGTGCAATCAGATAAAAGTTAGAAAAGGTCACAGGTAGCATACAGGGGATTGTGTTTGGATTTGTTCAATCGGCATCCATCTGATCGAATGAAAGATGGTCAAGATCTGACAAAGGTTACCAACCATTTCAGCAGGTTCAGGCATCTTGAAAAGAATCTCACCCCCCAAAAAAAATTAAAGCAAAGAAAGAGGGAGTAAGTATTAAGTAAGTATTAATGAGTTGTTTTCTCTACACTCATGAAAGGAAGTTGACTTGCTTATCATGTGGCTCAGCGAACTTATCCCAAACAATGTTACTCTTCTATTACAGCAATGGGAACTTACTTTAGTAGTGATTTCTAGGGTTAAATGAAGGGATAATTATCCCCTTTCCTTTAAAGAAAGAAAACGAAATAGTAAATGAGAGAAGCAACCTAGAATTAAGGAGAAATTTCGTAAAAGTGAGAACAATTAACTGGTGGAACACCTTGCCTTCAGAAATGGTGCTTCATCACCAGAGATCTTTAAGAAGAGACTGGACAGCCACTTGCCTGAAAAGATATAGAGGGTCCTGCTTGAGCAGGTTGGACTAGAAGACCCCTAAGGTCCCTTCCAGCTCTATTCTGATTGATTGATCTCATGGCAGGAGGTATTCAAGCACATTTTCATTCTTCTGCTCTCTGATACCAGTCTAAGCAATGGTGCCCAGGATCAGGGGGGTTACATGCATTCATTTTGTATAATCCTCACTTTGACTTATTTTAAACGGTTAGAAATACATTCTCACAGACGCCTTTCCCAACCATAGCTCATTTCATCGGATGCATAATTGGGAGAGAGGGATCTGACTGGTAGAAGAGAGAGAGAATAGTATAAGGACAGGCCAGAGAGCAGTGATTAGACCTGCAGCCAGTGAAAACCACCTGTAGCAGTCATTCACAGTAGACTGATATTATTCAGACATTGTTACACCAATGAATTAGGTAATATGTGTGTGATAATCCCTAATAAATTTTCATCCCTGAAAAATGAAGTTGATTTTGTCTTAATTATAGTTCCAGGAGCCTAACTAGGGATCCTTTATAAACTCAGCCCTTGCTAAAGTAATGTAAGGTTTTGCTGAAAAAGCAATAGTACGCTATCCTGCCTACTGTGGCTCCCTGTTGCCTGATTAACAAATATGTTGTCCTCAATCTAACTGATCTTGCCTCATCTAAAAGAAATAAAAATAAAATCAAGTTACTCTTTGGATGGGGCAACTGAAGTGAGAAAATCAGAATCGAGAAGACAGCAATGGAATGTTAATTTGGCCATGTTGCAGATATTATGAACTTGTCTGTGAAGTCACAAAAAGTTGATCTCATGTCAAAAGAGAAAGAATTAACACTTGTGCCTCAGATTTTAATTTCTGTCCTCTTTTTGTACAGAACTAGCTTGGTTTTTTTCTGAGTGGTAATAGTTTCCCATTGAAAAGTTCAGCTTTCTATAAGGATGTTTTTGCTCCAGTATTAAATGTTGAAAAAATCTTTTGAGAAAATTAACTCCCCAATTGTATCAAGCTTACTCAAAGTCTGCACAATAGTGTACACTAAACTATGGTATGCTTGAATAGTTCATGCTTCAGACATTGTGAATCCAACCATTGTCTTTTGATTGAGCAGTGTTGTGTTTAGGGACCATGTTTTAAAAGTACTTTATCCCTGTAGTAGGGAAGATTTAAACCTGCACATTCAGTAACCAAGAAGTCACTTTGCCATTTTTCCAGCTAAAGCTACCATATATAAAAGTGGACATGATCAGTGAAAAAGATATTAAAAAGATGAACATAGTGATGGGCAACTTCAATTTATTCCAATGTCTGTTGTAGACAAACTGCCAAACATGGCATTTACATGATTTTTTTCTGATGTCTTGTTGGCCACTTATTCCATGAAACAATAGAGTAGATCAGCTATTAACTGACTTGAACATAATTTACACAGAAAGCTTAATAAAGTAGAAACAAGGAGGACTTTAGAAATGCAATGGTGGACTTCTTGGTTTGAAGAGAAACTAAGGGTAAGTTACTTGTTCCTCAAGAATGCAGATTTTAATTAGTGCAAAGCAACAATTAAAAGCATTCCATGGCAATAAAAGCCAATGGAGTTATTATTTTAAGAGATACTGAAACCAACAAACAACAACAAGCATAATTGCAAACCATTCCAGATGTAGGAGATGACCAGGTTGAGCCCAAGGGAAGAGGTCAAACACATCATAGTCTCCTGTCCCTTTGCGCCCACAAGAGATGTAAACCAGGTCTACCTTGTTTTCCATTTAAACCAATCTACCACCAACTTGATTTGACCATTAGTAGTTCAGATTATGGTAGAGTTTAAGCTTGCAAGAAACCTTTATATTTCAACTGCCTGGATTTCCTGATTTCTCATGCTTGACACCAATAAAGACAATGGAAGCCCAAAAAGAAAGCAGTACAGATACAGAAAAGACATGGGGGGGGGGGGGGGGTTAGGGTAGAAAGGAAGTGAAAAGAACTGATTCTCACAGTATACCTATGGATATCTACAGCCGGAATATTTGTAGAAATAATATCTGGAAAGCTAGAGCACAAAATGAGGTTTGGTAAAGGATTCTAAGAAAAAAAAAAACACCACCAAAGGATTTCTTCACAACAAAAGGAACAGGGATTGTTTACCGAAGATGTTAAAAAGAAAACCAATCAAAAGACTACTGTAAGAAGAGGCTATTGCGTTCATCAGGCAATTGTGAGCAACAGATTGAAGACGTCATGGAGAGAATGCCTGCCTACTTTGAATGAATTTAAAACTCCAGAATCAGATTAATTCCATCCTAGGATTGAATGACATTTCCATTAGGTGGATTCATTATTGGTTTGAAGAGCACCTAGAAATTAAGGTGTCTGAGGAAAGACTGATGGAACTGGGTATATTCAGCCTTAAGAACAGATGACACTATCTACTATAGATAGATAGTAGATATAGCACTCTTGAAGTAGATAAAAGAGATGCCACTGAACAATCAAGTTCTCTATCAGTCCAGAGTGCAGAATACAGAATAAGTGGCTTAGATTACAGGATGGCAGAGTCTAGTCAAATGTTTGGAAAACTCACACTGATAAGTGCAACTGGCAACTTTAAACAAGATAAAAGATATCAACATCATCATCATCCCTTAATAGTCAAATCAGAAGCTGGCCAATCCCATGTTGATGATGCTTCAATACTTTAACCCCACACAGCAGAGGGTTATACTTGATGCCTAAATCTGTGATGGCAAACCTATGGCATGGGTGCCA
>JAEANM010026245.1:0-10782 GCA_017656035.1 Myanophis thanlyinensis
GGAAGGTCCGTAGGTCCGTGATGGTCCGGATCTCCGGGGGCAGTTCATTCCAAAGGGAGGGTGCCCCCACAGAGAAGTCTCGAACCCTCGGGGCTGCCAGATGACACTGTCCTGACAATGGAACCCCAAGGAGGCCCGCCCTGTGAGAACGCATAAAAGTCTGAGATTTTTGTCATAATTGAAATAAACCTTATTTTAAAGTTTAATAAAAGTAAGATGACTAATTATAATGTACCTATTTAAAGAAATCTTTTGATTTACTTCGTGTGCTGGTAGTCCTTGACTTACGACCACAATTGAGCCCAAAATTTTTGTTGCTAAATGAGACATTTGTTAAGTGAGTTTTGCCCCATTTTATGACTTCCGTTGCCTTAAAACATATTTGTTAAGTGATTTGTCACTGCAATTTTTAAATTAGTAACATGGTTGTTAAGTGAATCTGGCTTCCCCATTGACTTTGCTGGTCAAACATTTGCAAAAGGTAATCACATGACCCCAGGACACTGCAACCGTGCACTTCAATGCACATGAGTCAGTTGCCAAGTTGTCCGAATTTTGAGCACATGATCTGATCACGTGATGCTTCAATAGTCGTAGCTGTGAAAAATGATCATAACTCGAATATTGTCAGTGCCGTTGAAACTTCGAATGGTCATTAAAGGAACTGTTGTTAGTTGAGGACTTATTTATTTTATCATACTGTATCAATTGAAAGAACACCATTCAACTGTTTATTATGTTTACAAGCAGAGATTCTGGGCGGTCTCCAAATAAAATGTTAAAAATGTATAAAATTTAAAGGCATAGAAAACGAACATTTTAAATAGGGCAAGAATAATTAAAATACAACATAAAAATTAATTAAAAGATGGGGTGGGATACTGTTACTAGACTAATGCAAGAAGCTATCCTTGCATTTCCATTTACAATGAGAAAATAAATAGAAGATGTCGATATAAATGCAACAGCCTGTCTGTTAGCTGGCCTAGGTCAGCTTCAGCTTATAACTCCTATACTTTGGACCCTGCACTTGTTCCCTAAAGACTTCTGGATACGATATAAAGTGTGAGTTTAATTTCTAAATCTCTATACAGCTTGGGTCTGAGGTACTTGTTAACCCATCCAGTCTGAACACGTCAAGAGAAACTGCTGTTGGTTTCCCAACTTTGAAAGGTGAGGGAAACTGAGGTTTGCAGATAGCTTGCAAATGTTTACAGGTGTTGTTTCCCTCTGTCTCTATCTGTCTGTCTGTCTGTCTCTCTCCCTCTCCCCGCTCCTCTGTTTTAGAGAGCTTTTGAGTAATGCCATCCGTTTTTAATTCTGTGAATCAGCATATTGTGCTATTGTTTTCTTATTTTTATGATTTAATTATTTTATGATCTAATTATTTTTTTTTTAAATGTACCATGGATATTTTAATGGCTTTAATAATTGCTGTGTGGTTATAATGTGAGCGTTTGAGAGTCTTTGATTACACTGAGTACAGATGTATTAAACGAATGTATTGCTTTAGTGTATTTTGTCAAGAAAGTTAGGAAACATGTGCATCATGTTCGATCTTCTCTGTTCAATATTTAAAGCTTTCTAATAGCCTTTCTCAACACTATATCTTCAATACATATTTGATAGCAGTTTTCAAAATGCAATATGGGTGTTGCAGTTCAGCAGATTTAAAGAACTTTCCTTTATGCTTTGCCCAAATGTAAGATAAATAAATAGATGGGAATAAAAAGGATTTTCTTTTCTCCCAGGAGAGAAAATCTATTGAGAAAAGGAAGATGTATTTTTTCAAAAGTTAAGCAACCTGCTGCTTTCACACTGATGTTGCACAGCTATTTTATTTGGCCTCTTTGGAATAAAAAGAAATGTTTGACTCTGGTGAGGCTACCTTGCATTGGCTCAAACTCTGTCAGTCTAGATAGAAAATCCAAAACAAAATTGTCAGCAGTTATAGTGACTATGTCAACCTGGCTGGATTTATACATTATGCAAAGCCATGGTTTGTTGCAAGCATAAATAACCCACAGTAGCTGGGTTTTAGCTCTTGCTAAGCTAAAACCTATAGCTTACAAAATTGTAATACCGGTAGTTGGACTTTCACAACATGCTAAGTCAGTACAAACCAAATTGCATGATGTTGTGTAGTATATATGGTCCTAGGCAAACCTGATTGTTTAGATACTATTCTCCATAGATACAAATGTTTCCTTGGTCCTTCAGGCACAACTCCAAATAGAGGATCTGGAATCACAAAGATCTCAACCCCTGCTGAGGGGAGAACAAGGTAACAAAATGGCTTTAAGAAAGAAGCAAATATCTGGAAATAAAAATAAAGACTAGGAATCACAATAAAGCAAAAATAGTTCTAGGATGGAGATATATAGATAGATAGCAAGACGCTTATTCCTATCATCTCTTGTCTCCTCATAAGGATCACCTTTTTGGGACACATGTGGTCCAGAGAGGTTCCGAAAAGCCTGTCTATTCACTGATCTTTTGTTCTTCTCAGCAGTCTACTTATGTTCTGGAAGTCCCAAAGTCACACAAACATCAGATTAACCTTCCGCCAAATTAAAGTGGAGTCAATCTTCACAAAGCAGTGAGTAATCAAGATAGTTGATGCCCATATTCAAAGGTAGTTACACCAATTCAAATCTTTGGGGTAACGTTCAGGATGGGTCATAACAAAAGTGCAATTATAAATTGATTGTTGTTATATTTGCTTAATGAGAGAGAGAGGCTACTAAAGAGAATGGAAATTGTAACAGTCTGGTGATTCTTTGAGCTTTTTGATTTCCGGGGAGTGGTGACACATTGTTATTAGACTATCTTTCCTGGCAAGCTTATCAACTGGCCAGTTCCAAAGTTCATCTTCTGAGTTTATTGTCAGAATGAAGAAAAATTCTAATCATTGGTCACACATTGGCATCTTCTTGGGGGAAATTTTTTTTTTTTTAACAGAGGAAATTCATATATTTCCTTAACTCTGTGGAGAAAAACATGTTGTGCTGCTTCTTAAAAATGTATATGCTTACTTTTATCCATACCCAAAGGGATCCCAGGGCAGCATTCAAAATCAGTATAATAAAGCAACTTAAAATCCAAACTTAATCAGAAAATTAAGCTATTGAATCAGTCTTAAAAATGGAAATTTATTACTTTTATAATGCCTGGGCAAATAAGAGATTCAGTACCTAAGTCTAATGAGTAAAAGAGAGGACGAGCAACATCAGCATATTGATGATTCCTTGTTTTAGACTAACAGTTAACCTTATCCATGCAGATTTTTTTATGTGACTTTCTTGGGAAATTCAAGCAATCTGTTCCTAGTGCATGGATCTATACCAGGGGTCCCAAAGTCAGTCCATTGATTGGTCCATGGCATACCAGCAACCAGTCCCTGCAAACAAGCAAAGTCCATCTGCGAATTGCAGGCAGCATGCAAAATCACACCCCCTCTGGTCTGCAAAAAACCCTTTCTCCATAGAATTGGTCCCTGGGTCCCCAAAAGGTTGGGGCCATTGATCTACACTGTCCATAGTAGGAAAGGATTTAAAGTTGACACTCTTGTCATTACATCTTAGAATTACATTGGGAGACCATTAAATTTCTCAGTGTTCAAAGAAGAGTCAGGCACTCCCATACCTTGTGCGATCAATTGTCAAATTTTAAGCATTAATTTTGTAATGAAGCAATGATAGCTGGGGACCAGAAAAGAAAATCCTGAATGAGGTTTTCTATGTTGTATGAGCCAAATCATGTTTGGGTCGATAAACTATGTTGAGCAGAAATCATGACATAGTTTTACTTGTGATTACCACCTTGGTATGTAATCAAAACAGCAAACTGAAATTGCAGTCTATAGCCAAAAACAGATTAATTAAAATATAGAGAATCAACAATGAACCAAAAAAGATAAATAGTTGAAAATAGGAAAGGAACCAATTGAACTATACACAAAATGCCATGCAGATTAGAATGGAGCCAACACAGAAGAGGCCCATCTGGAATATTTTGCATCGTATCTAAACCTAAATTCTGTAATAACATAAATTGGATGGAGTTCCCTCAAAAGATTCCACAAAATGTATTTGGCGTTTACTGTTTGTTTTTAATTCTAAAAATGTGATGATCGGGACCTTATCCCAATGTCTCTTTCAAATTTAAAAAGATGTCGTACAAATGACAAAGATCTTCCAAAAATTAATGCATTACAAAATAATTCAGTTCATTGTGAGTTTGTTTTAACCATTGGCCATATATAACAGAATAACAGAGTTGGAAGGGAGTTTGCAAGTCTTCTACTCTGATCCCCTCTAAAGCAGGAAATCCTATACTATTTCAGACAAGTGGATATCCAATCTCTTCTTAAAAACCTCCAGTGCCCATAACTTCTGGAGGCAGGTTATTCCACTGATTATCATATTTTTGGTGTATAAGATGCACCAGAGTATAAGATGCACTTAGATTTTGGAAGAGGAAAACAAGAAAAAAGAGTTTTATTTGGAAAGGATGGGTGGTTTGCCTCTTAAACCTTTGCAAAATTAGCTAATGTTATAAAAAATATTGCATTAAAAACTGATGTGTGTAATTATCTAAAGAAAAGCTTGTACCCCATGTCCATTTTCTTCTTATTCAAACTATTATGCTGTCTACAGCTTATATATCATACTCCTACCACAAATCTTGGAAATTTGGTAAATATACAGCTAATTAGCCAAACATTACAATTACAATCATTATATGAACAAATGTGATATTATCCCTTCACAGTAGTGCTTGCAGACTTAGCTAGGATCTACAAGTTTATCAAAATGGAAAAAAACTTTATTTAAAAAACAGGCATTTTTTAAATAAATACTCAAAACTGGAAATGCTAGAAAGTCATAAAGGCTGTGTGATTCTAGGAAGAAAATAAGAATGAAAGAGAATGATAAAGATTATTGCCTATGGGGGCTGAGGAGAGGAAATACAAGACGTGCCGGGGAGTGGGAGTTGGGAGACTTAAAATGGCCTGTTTTTTGCCCATTTTTCACCCATTTTTGACCTCCCAACCTTCCCAAGCATCTTGTATTCCCTCTCCCCAGCTCCCAGAGGCATTTTGCAGGGCTCCAGAAGTCTCTGTATGGCTCATTTTTGCCCAAAAAAAATGGGCTGTTTTTGGTGAAAATGGAACACACGGGTGGGTGCTCAGGAGGCCAAAAATGTATTCAGGGTATAAGATGCACCACAATTTTCACCCACTTTGGGGGGGGGGGGGAATGCATCTTATACACTGAAAAATATGGTAATTGTTCTGTTATGTTGATGAATGATGATTAGCATTGTATGATTCAGATACCAATAAACTACTATAAAATAAATTGTTAAATAAACATGAATAGGACAGGCATGATGAAATAGCTAAAATTATCTACAAGAATCATCAGAATTACTTTAAGCAAAAGTTGGGAGTGCAGGAGTTAAAATTATATGTCACTTAATGATTAGCAACCTCCTCTCAGCTTCTTTTAAAGTTGATATACTACTTTTAAAGCTTTTTTTGTGAAGATTCAGATAAAGCATTTTTTCAGGCATGTAATACTAAGGTATGATATTATTGCAGTCCTGCCTATGGAAAAAAATGGGTTTAATTTATCCTGAACTCACCTCATTCCACAGCCATAGGGGAGAGGTTCTTGGAAATGCAGTTGTTTTCCTCCCAACCAAACAGACTGAAAAAGAAACAGCTTTAGCTATAGATAGGAGAAAAATACATTGTGGGGAAGCAGTTCAGAGAATTGCTACATGAAGTGAGAAAACATATGGTAGTAAGTTCAGTGGTTGTTTAGTTTTGTAATCTGGTCATAAGATCTAAAACATCATATGCCCCTAATAAGTATAATTTAGATACCTTGGAAATAAGGCTTCATAAATCTAACCAGTCTTATATTAAGACTTCACTCACAATAAGGGATTTAACATACATCAGGAGAGCAATTGGCTGTGGGCCCCTAGTATGCATCCAGACCCAAGTAATTTAAGAATTATTTCCATTTAAGAATCTTAAATGGAATTTTAAAGTTTTAATGGGGTAACTTTACATGAGCATCTTCAAGATGTATGTCAAAACCTGCAAGATGAGAGGTGTGATGTCATGATTGAAGTCCCATCTCTTTTGGAAATGTGTGTGGTAGTTATGCAGATCCAAAAGGGCCGAGACCTGCTATCTCATTGTGGGCAAATTGAGCAGCTCCACCAGCCATTATGCCATGTTCTTCTTATAGTGTTCCTAAAGTATCTATTGACAGAAATGTAATGCTGTATTACACAATTCATAGTTTTGGTCTGATCCAGCAAAATGTTAGTTGTTTGTTTCTTTGCTTTACAGATGTGAAAATCCATTTTTGCAAGGCACACAGTTCATAAGGAATATTTAAATGTCACCTGAAAGTTAAAATAAAAATGCTATTTTGTTTAAGGAAAGAAAGTTCTTGAGTTTTAGATCATGAAGAATGTTTTGTTTGTGTTCCATTTTTATTTTAAAGTGATAATTATAAAACAGGATTTATAGTGAACCAAAGTGGTGAGAAATATGCATTTCATTCAGTATCACCTACAGCTGTAAATATAATTAAACTTAATGAACTGTTGCTGCACCTCACTAAAGATTTTAAAACAAATATAAATGCCAGACGTTGCATTATTTTCCAATTTAAAACCAAATAAAAATTGATTTAACAATGGACCTACTAAAATGAACACTTGAAAATGATAGCTATATATTAGATCCTTTATCTCAATTGAGGTTACAATCCTGAAATAATTTAGCACTTGAAAAGACCTTGTGATTCCACTACAGGATGCACATACTTTATTTGTCTGGATTATATCCCAATAGAATCACTGTGGTTATTCTGCATATTTTTCAAGCCAATGAACATTGAATACATATTTTCCAGGTCCTAAACTGGTGAACTATTACTGAATCCAGGTGAGTTCTTTGGAAAGCATTTAACACATGTGAGCAAGAATTCATAAAGAAAGGAGAAATACTATTCCTTTTCTTTTTTTTCCCCAAAAAGTTCATCCTGATGTCTCCTTATGAGACATCATGTACTATGTACTATGAGTACTATGACCTCATCATTTGAAGACTCTGTCTGGTTAATAACATCACATTTTCTGTTGAAGGCAGATAGGTCTTCCATCATTTGGTAGCAGATGTCATATTGCCAATTTATGATTACATCAGACATAAATTGTAGTAAATGGTGCAGAATTGAAGTTGCATATCTGGAGATTAACTCTAAAGAAATATTTATCTCTTAGTTTTTCTTAGATCTCTATATAACTTTCTTTCTGGGGAAAAAAAATATTCCTTATATTTTTCTCCTACAAACTTTTTTTTTTTCCTCTGTCCTTTGCTGTTCATTTTGCCAGTGGTTTCTTAATGATGTTTGAATTATTTGAGGCTAAACACTATCACTAAAAGATGGAAAATACATGGCAGGCAACATTAATAAGTAGATGCAATCTCAGGTACTTATTTCAGTCATGAAGCCCATGGTAGTTTCTTGGCTGGAATATTCTACAAAGTGAATGTATCTACTATCCTCACATTGCTTTGAAATGCAGTAGCTCAACCCTCCCTAACTCTTAAATGTTTTCATAGAATTATGGAAATGTGGGGTATCCCGTGTATGATCTCTTCAGATAAGTTATGGCCTATACATACTAAACAGTACAGTAAATAAATCAGACACAATCTGTCCTTACTGCAGGCATTTTAAGATCCACTGATTGCAGAAAAATGGAGTTCAGCTTTAGTCTCCTGTTCAAAAACAGTGGAGCTTAAATGTATTTAATACTAGCTGGATCACATTTCTTGCCATATTTGGGGGGGGATCTTTTCTGCTACTTTTACCCTGGATTAGAGCTGTGGTTCCACAGAAAGTATTTGAGCTACTTCCTACTGCAAAGGGAAGGAAAGATGTATGAATATATTTAAATTCAAATACTGAAGGAACCTTGGAAGAAAGTAGAAGTTTTAGATATCATAAATTTTACACAGAAACTTTTCAATAAACAACAATTAAAAGATATACCAATAATGATAATCAGCACTTACTGTACCTGAACACAACAAAACATTTTAAAAATTATTTTGTGAAGTATAACAAACAAAAATCATGGAACAAAAAATAGCAATGTATATATATATATTGCAATGATTATAATAAATTAAAATGCAAAGGGAAAAAAGAAAGCAAAAGTAAACATCTGCATATAATACAGAATTCAGTCTTTTATCTGATTATTAAATCTAGATTATATAGAAAGATATTGCTCCATATTTTCATTTTATAGTATAGAAACTTTTCAATAAATGTTAGTTGAATGGTTTGGATGATCTCTGATAATCTTTTAATAATCTTTGATGTTATTATTAAATTACTCTGTAGAGAAACATATTACAACTACATTATAATAAAACAACTTGTAAGCTGATCTTAGACACTTTACAGGGGAATAAATAAACAATTAAAAATAATAAATAAATAAACAATAACTTAGCAATAGAAAATTAGAAAGAGTATTGTTTTATTTATTATATCATAACCTATAGCCCATCTCCCTCATAGAGCAACTTATTCATTTAATTATTGACCACAATTATAACTGATATAGAAATTAATATAAGACACGCAGTTTTTTAATTGAGTTCAATTTGTCCTTTTGTGATAATATATGCACACTTTTTAAAAAAATAATCTATGAGAGGTATATACCTTTCTTATTTGAGCTTTCAGACTAGACAGGTACAGTGTTATTTTAGGTCTTTATTCTAGAGAGTCTATGACTTCATCATTCCTAGGGAACTATTTCATTTTATATTCTAGTGATTCTATGCATTACTTAATCATCAAAAGGCAGTGAATAGTTCATTTTGTCCTTATTTGGGTTCATCAGGTACATGCAATCATTATAACCAGCATTAGATTTTATGTGGTTATACTTAGAATTGAACTCATGACATTTTATTTTATACAGCACACCAAACTTATGATTTTTTAACAACCCTGGTTGTCAAAGGTTTACAGAAAGAGACCATTTGTACATGGTTTATATCTTTCTTATTTGATCTCCCAGTTTTCTCATGATAAGAACAACTTTTATTATCAGATACAAATTAACTTATTTGTCTTCATATGAAAATATCAATATTCTTTCTAATATTATGTGGGAATAACTTTGGGAGACAGATGGAAGAGCTACAGACTAGTCCATAGTCAGACAAAAGGCAGGTGAGACTACAGAAAGAATGTGGGAACAGCAAACATCTCAGAAGAGACTCTCATTAGTTTCTTGGACTATAAAGGGGGAGAGATGTATTTTGAGACTTGCAAGATTCTGTTAAGATAATCTTAACAATAAAATTAGGGCTAGTAGTTCTTGGTGTATATTGCAACATCAATCTTGCAAGATGGAGATTGGGTTTATCAAACTGAAATTATAACTATTTTATAATAGTATTAGTCTGTTTAGTCTGTCTTCCTTTGTAGGTTGTCACTTTTTTGTCATAACCATTATCATACATGACAGATCAGAGAAAAGGTTACTTAGGTAGCACTTTAAGATAGCAATAGGTCTCTTTTCTCTGAACAGATGTACATCACCATGGTGTATTTTTCTCTTTTTAAAAAAACCAATATAGGTTAGTTTACAACTGTTCTAAGTACTTTTTCATCCCCTATTCCTGATTGTTACATCTCAGAGGGCACTCGTGCAATTTGTAACATGCATGCTCTATTTTTAGTAAGATCTCTCACAATTTGTGGCTTGCCACAAAACGCAGTTTCACAGATTTAGGCTGTAGTTCTTTGTCTTCCTTAATCAGAAGGAATCCCAGATTGGACTGTCACTGTTGAATAATTCATTGTGAGATAGTAATAGGGGGAAAAAAGGGACATAATTTTTTGAGCTGCTTCTTCTATGTGAAGTGTAGTTGCCGTTGGGGAAATTTGGTGTTTATTTGATTCCAATGTGATTTGAAGCTGAATCAGACATCCTGGGGAAGGTATACAGTAAGCCTTCATTGATTTATACAACTTTAGAATGAATGTGGGAAATTATATGTTTCAAAGTCCTGTGTGACAAAACCATTATCTGAGTCACGAGCAACTATATAAATTTATTAAAGGAATAAAAAACGGAGTACCTTGAAGCTTATTTTCCTGGTGGTCAATGTAGTTTTGTTCATATTTTGGAGCAGAACCGATGATATAAATTTAATCTGCACATAGCAATAGACACTTTATATATTTAAACATGGTTCTACTTCTGTTACACAGGTTGGGAGGGATGCATTTTTAAGATCAAGGGATAAATGGATGAGGAAATCTAAACTTCTGCTGTCCCTATGCTCCCCTGGAAATAGTACTATATATGGGTCCAAATATTTGCTTATGAGAAGAATCTGAGTATTCTGGTAGACCACAGATTAAGCATGAGCCAGCAGTGTGCTGTAATTGCTAAAAGAACCAGTACAATCTTTGGTTGCATAAATAAAGATATAATGTTGAAACCAATGCAAGTGAAAGTTTTGTTCCACAGTAGTCAGATCATATCTGAAATGCTGGAATTTTGTTTGTCACAGAACAAGAAGGAAATTGATTAACTGGAAAGAATGCAGAAAAATATGACAAAGATGACAAATGGATTGGAACAGGGGTGGGCAAACTTGGCCATTTTGTGACTTGTGGACTTCAACTCCCAGAATCCCTCAGCCAGCAAAAGCTG
>JAEANM010026246.1:0-10781 GCA_017656035.1 Myanophis thanlyinensis
GGGAGTAATATATCATTCCCCACGGCCAGCGATAATGGAAGCTGGCTAAATCTGGGTGCGGGAAAGCACAGCCACTCAGTCTTAGCTGGGTTGAGCTGAAGTCTGTTACACCCCATCCAGCTCTGCATGGCCAATGGGCCGGATGTGGCCCGTGGGCCGTAGTTTGCCCATGTCTGTAATAAGGGGAGAGGCAGTTTCTATAAGCAAGACAATAGAGATTAGAATAGAAACAACTGCCTTATTTATAGGATCAATCCTGTAAAGTTAACCTTGATTAACCCTGTAAAGTTAATCTTTACAGGATTAACCCTGTAAAGTGGGAAAAAAAACCAAGGAGATTTCTTCTACTAACCAGTTCTCTGAACTGTATATAATTGTTACTAGGGGTTCTATAGAATCGGTGCGACTGGCTGAATTTCACCTCTGACGCAATTGCTTTTAACTTGATCACATAGATTGTTGATTTAGAGCATGGGACCTAAAACACTGCCTTGTGGAACGCCACTGTTGACTGCTACAGGATTGGACAGCAAGTTCCCTACTTTGATTTTCTGCAATCTGTTAGATAAGAAAGTAGCAATCCATTTTTGCAGAGGGCTGGTTTATCGTGCACTATTGTGTCAAAGGCCTTACAAAAGTCTATGTAAACTGCATCTACAGCTTTGCCTTGGTCAATATATGTAGTCCAGATGTTTTTACAGTGCAGAAGTTGTAGGTTACAGGACAAGTTTTTCCTAAAACCAAACTGATTGTCAGATAGCAATTTATTTGCCTCTAAGTGGTGAGCAATGGATTGGTTTATAATAGATTCCATGACTTTCCATGTAACACAACACAAAGGTTTTGTCTATAATTTTCGACTGAACTAGGGTTGTCCTTTTTGGAAATTGGTAGAACTATAGCTGATGAGGTGATGATAGATCAGGCAGAAAACTAGTTTGGAACAATATTTCAAAAATTGTGCGCAAGAGTTTGGCTAGGATGTTAGTGAGCTTTTTCAAGAAAAAAGCACATAAACCATCTGGTCTTATGGATAGGGATGGTTTTAGTTTACATAATGCTAATTCCACATTATCTACTGTAAATTAGATTCATTAAATTCAGGCATTTTGTTTGCAGGGCTCCTTGCATTGAATAGTTTACGTGTTAAGTCAGTTGGGGTGGACCTTAAGGGGAAGGAGGGCGTGCGTACCTAGCGTTGGTGGATAGGAGTGTGAATATTAAGGTGTGGGCCATTGTTCTTACATCTGATACAGTCAGTCCAGTAGTCAATGCACAGGTCCGTTTCCCCTTTGTCCAAACATTCTTTAAGCTCTGCATGGAGTTCACGGGTGCGGATACACTGTATGATGGACAAGTCAAGCTGCAACCGTAGTTTCTTTTGGTTTATGCTGCTCTTGGTGAGCGAATTTACAGTGTATATGAACCTCCATTTGCAGGCTTCATTCTTGCAGATGACTTTGCAGAGGCATGGCACCACCAAGCCATCATTATTTTTGTACTCAGGGCCTATTTGGGAGATGTCTATGATGTCGTCAGGTGTGATAGTTGTGGTCTAGACACTGCTGATAATGCCATGCACGTTGGTGATGTCGTCAGATTCATCATTGTCCACTAAGCCCATGCTGGCTAGGGAATTCTGAAAGTTGAAGTTCATGAGTCTTAAAGTTGCCAAGGTTGGGCACCCCTGCTTTAAGTGATATTTAGAGAGGGAGTTTGATTGCATGAGAGCTGGCACCCTTCTGTTTCCTGCATCACTTTCAGAGTGCCTTGCCATAATGCAAATGCAGATGCTTCCCTTCCCTTCCCTGCCTTGCTCTTGTTCTTCTAAAATGCACACCTTCCTACTTGCAAAGAACAGAAAATCCAATTTTTATTGAAGTCACCCAAGGAGGAAGAACAAATTGCTGAAGAAATATCCTATCTGTAGAACAAAACACGCAGAGAATTATTAATAAACTCCACTTTCAGTCTACAGTAAATAATACATACAGCAGAAAAATGTGACAGGTCCAAATCCCCACTAGAGATTTTACAAGCCAGGTTATATTTAGTTACAGCCCTTTGTTACCTGACAGTCTGTTATTTGATCAAACAATTATTACTTGAAAAATAAAAGCTCATGGAGAGAGAATATTACTTTGATGATAACTTTTCAGACCTGTTTGGATTCCAGCACATCTGCCCCAGAACAGACCTAAATTATTTCTCTGAAAATTATTTCTCTGTAGTATTAGACAAACGTATTTATTGTATATAAGTTGAATTAGTGATAACTTGGAGACAATTGTTCCAACAGGCTGGTCTGGCCAAACATTAATTTTTGGGGTTGATTGGATTTTAAAAAAAAATTTAAATTTTAAATTTTTATATAATTTTAAATTGTTAATCTTTTAATTTATATTTTAAATTTATTTGTATTTTAAGTCTATTTTTAGTTCATTGTACACCGCCCCGAGTCCCTCGGGAGAGTGGCGGTTAAGAAATCTAATAAACTAAGCTAAACTAAACTAAATGTTTGCAGTCTCTATTCACATGAGCTGAGTAGAATAGAATGGATGCTACATTTGACCATGATTATTAAAAGCATAAAGCTGATTTTGTGCAGTGGTTAAAGCCCCAGGCTAGAAGCTGGGAGGCTGTGAGTTCTAGTTCCATTAGATGCACAAAGCCAGCTGGTTATATAAATTGGGAATTATATTACCTGAGTTCAAAGATCTTTGGAAAGCAGTGGATCAGTGTGAAGGCTTCCTTAACAGTTCTGTATTTTGAACTCTGTTTGTAATACAGCAAAACATTAAGTACGTAGGTCTTACCCAGCTTTAGTTCCTGAGATTCTTAAGCTGAGATTGGTAGTGTAGAGCAAGGAATTTTACCTTTTTATAAAAAAAGATGTTGACACTCTGGAAAGAGTGCAGAAAAGAGCAATAAAGATCATTAGGGGACTGGAGGCTAAAACATAGAAGAATGGTTGCAGGAATTGGGTATGGCCAGTCTAGAGAAAAGAAGGACTAGAGGTGACATGATATCAGTGTTCCAATATTTGAAGGTCTGTCATAAAGAAGAGTGGGGTCAACCCATTCTCCAAAGCACCTGAGGGCAGGAAAAGAAGCAATGGATAGAAACTAATCAAGGAGAGAAGCAATCTAGAACTAAGGAGAAATTTCCTGTCAATTAGAACAATTAACCAGGTTGCCTTCAGAAGTTGGGATGCTCCATCCCTGGAGGCTTTTTGGAAGTGACTGGATAGACATTTGTCTGAATTGGTATAGGCTCTCCACTTTTGCAGGAGGTTAGAAGACTTCCAAATCCCTGCCAATTCTGTTATTCTGGTGTTTTCTAGATCTTTCTGGGCTACCAACTTTAATTTTGAGTCCAGGCCATGCTGGGTGGATCTGATTCATTGTAGGTGCACAGCATGAAATCTGAGGCAGTGTGCAGAGATAGATGCCTGCTCACCATAAAAAAATGATCAAACATCTGTAATGTTCCCCCTCAGTCAGTTTGATGCAGGATTGAAAGCTATAGCAGCAAAACGCAACAAAACAAACACGTTTGTCACACATCCTACATATGTAGGAAATAGTCAATTGTGAAGTGTTCCTGAGAGAGATGAAGCAAGGGATTTAGAAACACAGATGAAACATTTGGAACAAGCCAGAAATAATAAACATTCTCTCCATATTGATAATAAGAAGGAAGCATTACAGAGGAAAACACTGAAGAACACTTAGATAAAAGATACTATTCACAATATGAACATGAGGTTTTTCTCTTTTTTTTTCTTTCAATTTATTTATTTTTTCAAACACAAAACAAACAAAAACAAAACATACATACATATAAAACATAAAGTCATCTTTTGATGTAGATATTTAAACTTTTAACTCTACTAGGTTTCTTGTATTATATATACATTGTTTATATGATACATGTTTTCTTTATCATATATTTACATATATATACAAGTTTATATTTCTTATTTCTTCATCCAATAATATAATAAATTCCAAACCTTATAATACTCTTTATCTTCTTTACCTTTTATTTTTAATGTTAAGCTATCTAGCTCTGCACATTCTAGAATTTTTCCCATTACAATTCCTTTTTGTGGTTGATCAAATCTCCGAATTTTAATATATATCTCATTGCATTAAAGATTTTAAGAAGGAAGTCAAAAACTAATGCAGATGGTTATAATGTAAGGAAAAGTAAAAAAGAAAAAAACAAATGAAGGAGTGAGCTAAAAGTGCAGGAAATTGGGAGAGGGAGAGAGAAACCCAGTAAAAGAAAAATAGAAAAAAATACAAAGAAGTAGCTTTCAGTCTCCATTGCAGCACTTATAAGTACAAGTTTCTTTCTTACTCTATGGTTGCAACATAACTCTCTTCTTGCTATAATCTGTTCTGTCTAATCATCAAAACTATAAATCAAGTTCCCATTTCTTTTCAGAATTCATAATTTTGAGTCAATTACTGTATGTCAGACTCATTACCTCACTAGGTTGTTGTTATTATGACAGTAAAAAGATGAGTGATTCCCTATGGTACGTTCTCTCCAGGAACTGTTTTCGCCTTACTGGTTAAGAGTGGCAGCATATAAATGGAATAAGCAAATAAATAAACTGCTTTGCGACGCCAGTGGACAAATGGGATATTAAATGTAATCATATTTAAAATAAAGATTCACCCTTCTTTTGGAGCTCAGAATTCTAAAGTCATATTTGAGGTAAGGATACGATTCCTGGAATTTTATTATGAGTCTCTCTACCTCCACAGCTTTCATGCACGTTCCTAATCAACAAATCTTTATTTTCCTAAGCTTCTTGAGATTGATTAATTCAATATAAATGTCCTCAGACATTTCCTATGGGCTACCTACTGCTAAATTCCCTCTTTAGCAACATTTTGTGGCAAGCACTACAGAAATTCAAAACTCTACCCTCCTCTAGTATAAAACAAAAACAAAAGAATTGTGTGTACAGATTTTTATGATTTTTATCAACCATTCGTTTAGTGACTGTTCAAAGTTACAAGAGCACTCAAAAAGTGTGTGTCCTCACACTTACAACCATTGAAGCATCCCCAACTGCCCGTTTTTATGGCTGTTATATAACTACCATTTATAACTTCTCAGTCAGCTTCTGACAAGCAAAGTGAACAGAATCAGAATCAGAATAGAGCTAGTGTCGAGCCTAAAAGGACGATTTTGGATTGATGTTGTGTGGAACCCTGACAGCTAGAAGAGATCTTTGGAGATCTTCTAGTCCAATGATGATGAACTTTTTGGGGACCGAGTGCCCAAACCTCAAGGCACACACGCCGGAAAGACGAACATCAGCTGGCCAGCGGGAGTAGGGACACCACAACATCGGCAGTTCTGCAAGAGGCAAGTTCATTTTCTTTGATGAGCTCCTGCTTCGTCATTTTCAGGGAAACTTCCCTGCAAACGATGGCGAGAAATGCCACAGAGAAACATGATGGAGCAGAGCTGTGGTGAAGGCTTGTGTGCCCACAGAGTGCTTAGATCTAGCCCATGGGGTCGCCCTGGAAACAGCGACAGACTGGCCCGCAGTGCCTCTGCCAGTGAAAATGGAGCTCAGGAAGGCTGCGGGCAACTCCCCAAAGCTCCATTTTCACTGGCAGTGGGTTGCAGCAAGTCGTCGCAGCCGAAAACACAGCTCAGGAGCCTGTTTTTATTGGCAGAGCTCTCGGACCACCACAGTCAAGTTGGCCATTGCCACACTGGCCACGCCCACCCAGTCCCCTGAGGTCAAACACAGCCCTGATGCGGCCTTCAATGAAATCAGGTTTGACACCCCTGCTCTATAAAACAAAGATTTTTTAAAAATCAGATGTCAACTCTCTTTAGTCTTGGTACTTAGCTTGCATCTGATCCCGCCTGTGCAGGATAACGGTATTCTGGGCAGTGACTTGAAAAGTTTAGCAAGGTGTTTTTTTTTAACTGTCTTCTTGGCTCCTCTCTGAAAGAGAGAATCCAACAAGCCTTTTTCTCAGTGCACTGGGTGGTCAACACAGGATGTGGTATCTTTATTTTCAGTATCCTGCATAAACTCTTCAGGTTGTGTTGTTTGCAGCAACAGTGAAGAAATTCAGGCTTTTGAACATGTAGGCCAATCAGCTGCAAAGGACAAGCATTAGCCTCACAAACTAAATTCAGAGTAAGGGCTTCAATGAGGAAGTGTGTGTTTTAAATTTGTCTTGTATGTTAAGTCAGGCACTGGGAAACATTGCTGATGATGGTGTTGACAGCCCTGATGTGTGTCTTTGTACAGATGCCGAGCTGAAATATTTTCTATCCATCCTTGTTGGTAAATAGTTATACCTCACAAATTTCAGCATCTCTCCCTTGCAAGTCCCTGTCTCACTGATATTTGCTTTGTTTCAAGTCACTGCAATTACTTCTCAGTTTGGATAACTTAGAACTGCGTCACTTGCGGTCAGACCTAGATATTGCGTATAAAATTACACGTAGTAATGTTTTACCTATAAATGTCTTTTTTTTATTGCAATAATACATGTGCTAACAACCGCTCAATGTAAATTGTTCTAAATTTGACTGTAAAAAATATTATTTCTGTGGTAGAGTTGTCAAAGTCTGGAATGCTCTACTGATTCAGTTGTTTCAGCTACAAATTTTCACAGTTTCAGTCACAAATTGACTTCAGTCATACTTAAATAGTCAGTGGAGGGAGTGTGCATAAGTGCACTAACATGCCTATCATCCCTGTCATTGTATTTTTATTCTTTGTCTCATTTTTGTTTGACAAATTCAAATAAATAAACAAATAAACAAATAAACAAATAAATAATACAGATACTTCTCGTACCACAATTGGGACAGAATTCCCGTTGCTAAGGGAGGCAGTTGTTAAGGGAGTCATGTCCAATTTTAAGGCCTTTTGCTGTGATCTTCATGTGAATCACTATGGATGTTAAGTGAAGCACACAGTCATTACGAGAGTACAGTTTCCATTGAACTTTGCTTGTCCGAAACCGTCTGGGAAGGTTACAAATAGTGACAAATCAGTCATAAATACATGCTAGTTGCCATGGTCCTGAATTGTAATCATGTGATTTCAGGGACAGTCATAAATTTGACCGGTTGCAAGTCACTTTTTCAGCATGGTCATAACTTCAAATGGTCACTAAAAGAAAGGTTATAAGTCGAGGACAACATATAGGGAGGAATGCCTAACAGATTGTATGCACCTTGAGGCTACCTTAGATGTCTTGACATTTGGACAGTGATTGCAAATTAACCTGGACAGGTTAACCTGAAATTCACCTGGCTAGAGAACCAATCAGAAACAGGCTTTCCAGAATTCTGATAACATGATCCAACAAGAAAATAGTATTGTGAAAAATTGTTGTGGCCTATCAGCAGCTGAATCAGTGGAAGAGGAGGTATGGGAATCAGGCTCAGCAGCAAGGCAACCTGAGAGCTCCAAAGGAGAAGAGGGAATGAAGCTGGTAGAAAGAACAAGACAGAGATAGAGCCTGGGGCATCTGTCAGCCCTCAGATGGAGAGTCAACAGCCCCCAGGTCTGGAGGTGGCTGAGGAGGAAGAAGAGGAATAGCTGGGTCCAGTGCCTGACATGCAGATGCACAGAAGGCAGAGAAGAGGAGAGCAGTGGAAATCTATGGGCCGATCCTCGGGAAGGAAGACCCACTGCTGCTAGCGAGGCCCCACCCTAGCTCTGGGGATAAAAGGCAGGTGGCAGAGATGAATAGATGTGTTCATCTTCCGGCCAGACGGACTTGTTAGCCTGTGTTGAGAAACTTTTCACCGACACTCCTATTTAAAGGAATCTTTGAGTTCACTTCAGAGGGTTTGTCGTGTTTGGGGAGTTGGGTCAGAACAAAAATGCTGTACAGGAGCTTAGCCAATTACTGCTCAGTTGCAAGTCAGTTGCCGAGAAGTACGCTTCATTTTCATTTGTGAAGATGCTAGTTATAGAGGCCGGTGACATAACAGGATACCAGATTCTTATACTATGGTTTATTCGCTTGGAAGCCATCCCCATTGGATTGACACTAGTGGTGAAAGCCTACATCAGTTTATGGGAGTAAAGGTAGTTCTTGACTTATGACCAGAAGCAAGGCAGGTGTTAAGTAAGTTGTGCCCAATTTTACAATCTCTTTTGCCATGTTTTTATGTGAATCACTGTAGTTGTCAACCATTAAGTTCTTAAGCAAATTCAGCTTCCTCTGTTGGTTTTGCTTGTTGGAAGGCCAGCTGGGAAGGTTGCAAGTGGTGATTGTGAGATCTCAGGATGCTGCAACTATAATAAATACATGCCGGTTGCCAAGCAACCAAATTTTGACGTTGTCACCATGGGGATGCTGTAATGGTTGCAGATGTGAGGGCCAGTTGTACAGTAAGTCATTTTTTCAGTGCTGTTGTAACTTCAAACAGTTGCTAAGCAAATGGCCATAAGTCAAGGTCTTAAATCAGTCTCACTCATCATTACTTGGTCACAATTCTCCAATTTTTTTGCTATCTCCATGTCCTCAACTGAGTCCTGCCTGTCCAGGATTGATGATCTTCTTGTGCCTTTTTCTATCCTCAGAAAGAAAAAAGTTGTCAACACAAAGGAGGGAAACACCCCTTCTAATTTTAAGGAACTGATCCAGGATATGAGTCTATTACCTGTTTTTTGAGAAGTCTGTGTTCTAAAAACGAGAAGATAGTAATAGCAATAGCACTGAGATTTATATACCGCTTCACAGTGCTTTATAGGCCTCTTTAAGTGGTTTACGGAATCGACATATTGCCCCCAATAATCTGGATCCTCATTTTACTGACCTCAAAAGGATGGAAGGGCGAGCCAATCTTGAGCCAGTGAGAATCGAACATCCGACAGTCGGCAGAGTTTGCCTGCAACACTGAATTCTAGCCACTGCGCCACCATGGTTTCTGAAGATACCTTTCTATACAGTCACTATTTAATTATTACAGGTAGTCCTCAACTTACAACCATTTGTTTAGTAATGAATGATGCCAGAGTCACAACTGCCCTGGAAATTTTGGGCTCAATTGTGGTCGTAAGTCGAGGACTACCTTTGGAAGCTTGCAGATCGAATGCTTTTTAAATCACTATCTCTGCCCCAGCCTTCCCTTTCTTTTATCAGTCAATTTCCTTTTTCTTTTCGATCGCATTTCGTTTGTTTTCATCGCTATAGTACTACGTCTGCTTTTTTTTTTTTTTCACTGTGTAATCGAATCCGATCTTCTTTTGGTTTTGTGAAGTGCTCTGCGTCTTGCTGTTAAAGAAAAATAAAAATAAAAAGCAAGAGCTGTCAGGAATTTCCTGAAAGGCAACAGGGCGACGGGCTTGGCTGACACATTTTTGTTTCAGTTCTTCACAGGGCAGAGTCACCAAATAGCACGACTCTTTTCTTTCTCTTCCGATTAGGCCCAGTTGCATCCTCTTTGCCTTTTAGGACTAATAACACCCTCCCATCTCCCATTCTGCTCTGTTTCCTCTAAAAACTCAGATCCTGTTTCATCTGCAGGACTCTGAGTTCCAGCAAAGCACGGTATCTTCTCTCTTTCTCCTTCTGGTGCCTACTTCCACCTATTGAGCTTACACAATACAGAAGATCAGAGTTGGACACGAGCTTTCTAGTCCAAACCCATGCTCAAGTCCCTATGTCAAGCCTAAAAGGACTCTTTACAGATTTTATTTTTCTCTTCTTGATTCTCTTTGAATTTATTTAGTTTCTCTTTAGGCTTGCCACACCATTCTTTAGAAAAGATATATGGGGGATAGAATTAGATAGTTAGCTGGGAGTCTTATCACTACAGCATTCTTTCCCGTGGGAACAGAGGTGAAATTCAGCAGGTTCTAGCAGGTCCGCTAGAACCAGTAGTAAATTTTCTAAGCAGTTTGGAGAACTGGTTGTTAGAAGAAATCTCCTTTTGTTTTTTCCCACTTTACAGGGTTAATCCTGTAAGGAAGGCAGGAAAGAAACATCCTGGTGTTGTTTCTAGCCTAATCTTTATTGCCCTGCATATAGAAACTGCCCACCCAGTCACATGATCCCCCCCAGCCACGCCCATCAAGCCACACCCACAGAACTGGTAGTAGAAAAATCTGAATTCCATCACTGCATGGGAATCAAGGACATCTGGTCTGCACCTGCGGAGGGAGGATCAGAAGATGACCCTTTGATGCTACCCTAACTGGATTGGAGAAGAAGGGTAGCATATGATAATCTAGGGGAAGAAACATTGACTTTATTTTGGGTGGAGAAAATGTGGGAATTCAGATTCGGGTTTTCTCCAGATGTGCCAATATGGTGTCTTCAATAAAATCTCATTCTGAGGAATCCTGTGTCCTGAGACTTTTGATTACATTGGGGGTGTTACTTGGAACCGTGACACCCTATCCCATTCCTGACAAATGACTGTCCAGTCTCTTCTTTAAAAACTCCAGTGATGGAGGACCCACAATCTTCTAGAGGCAAGCTGTTCCATCGATTAATTGTTCACATTGCCAAGAATGTTCTCCTTAGTTGTAAGCTGGATCTCTCCTTGATGAATTTCCATCTGTTGTTTCTTGTCCTGCCCTCAGGTGCATTGAAGAATAGGTTGATCCCCTCATCTTTGTGGAAACCCCTGAGATATTGGAACACTGTTATCATGTCACCCCCTACTCTTTCCCTTTGTTGGACTAGGTCAGGGGTAGGCAATTATGGCTCCTTCATGACTCGTGGACTTCAACTCCCAGAATTCCTGAGCCAGCATGGCTGGCT
>JAEANM010026247.1:0-10781 GCA_017656035.1 Myanophis thanlyinensis
GTGGGGGGGGTGGGTGGTAGGAAGGAAGGAAAGAAGGAAAATAGAAAATACCATCCACCCATATTATATTTTGGATAGTTGTATTTTATTATTTCGTCAGGATTCTCTCTGCTGCTTTGTTAAACAATACAATGTTTAGTACTACTTCATAGGCCCTACTTATGAACCACCACACTTATTTGCCTCATTATAAAATACTTCCTATACTTCAAAGTCATCAGGACAAATCCATTTGCCCAAATTGCTTTGGGGCCTTCCCACCTTTGTTCCCATTTACCTTCTCTGTCTGTCTAACCAGCCTAGTCTTTTTCTTCTATCTCACCTCCTCTAATATAATAACTCATTCCTCTCATTCTCCCCTATCTACTGTATCTTAACAATCAGTGACAAAGAGGTTCCTTTTGCACACTATTTATATTTTTAAAAAGGTGAGGAACAGCAGGTAGGGCAATGCAGGTGTCAGCCCTGAAGCCATTTTGGGGGCATCTTCAAGCCTGCCACAGTAAGGCCGGTTGGAGCTGTAGGAACATGAGGGGGGAGAAAGTGATAGCTGGGGGAATATGTAGCCATGTAGTCAAAATAACATTCTTTCCCATGGGAGCCAAGGATGTCCTCACCAGGTGTTTGAAGGCCATGGCCTAAAGCCAGATTGAGTGGGGACCATGACCTGATTGGACCATGTGGTGGATGTGTGACCTGGGGGCAAGAAATTTGGATTTCAATTCAGGTGGGGAAAATCTCGGGTCTTTCAGAGTTGGGTTTTCCCCAGCTGTGCCAATATGACATTCTTAATAAATTTTTACTTTGAGGAAATTCCAGGCCTCAGAGTTTTGGTTGCATTGGGTCTTGTTACTTGGAACCCTGACTGCTGGCCAAGTTGTAGCTGTTGTCTAAAGTGGTAAGTTTAAGACATCTGGGAATAATAGTGCTAGCTTAATTCAGAGCAATTTCTAATTTCCCAGCATGTACTGATTTATACAAGACAGGGCAAAGGTATTTGCCTGCCAAATAGCGAAGAGCTAGAACTGTTGTCTTAAAGACTCTTGGCTTGGCACTCCAGGTAAAGCTCATTAATGAGCTCTATCTGTATCAGCCCATCATATGCACTTAACGAACCACATTGTATGAATGGCTTTTATATACATGCTGCAGACATCCAAATGGGAGATGGGAGACAGTGGGTAAAGAATCAAAGTTTTCTGAAGCTCTTCATCACCATCTGGTGGTTGTGTAGATTTTGAGCCCATATATAGCGTTCTTATATCCCGTATCTATGAAACTGCAAAATCCTCATGTCAAACTAATCATAAGTGACATTTTATATTCAATGTACCACAGCACAGGATTTTAACAACCATTTCATATTCTCAGAATTGAACAGTGTTACAGCCAGATCCCTTGAATTTATCAATGTTTCAAATATTTATTAATATCTTAATAAGCTTCCAGATAGAATCTGTTTGAAGTGAGGCTGGTTCTACAATATCCTTTATAATCTATTCAACAACATCATGACAGAGAACTAGGAGCTTAGAGACTTAGAGAAATTTTGAAAGCTTATGAAAATGATAGAGAAGATATAAACTTGTGGCCAAAGCACTTAACCTCAGCCAACTATTATTAACAAATAATTATTTGGATTACTAACTGAAGCAAAGCAGAAATAAATGAGAAAAAAAGAGAAGAACATCTGGAAACATGTATAGCTATCATGTACTATCATGTCTCCATATTATATAAATTAAGCTTCCATTTGATCCTGAAATGACCACTGGTAATAGCAGACTTTTTCCCCATAACCAGGGTGTCAGCATAAATGTTTTCCTCCTTAGTGGTCATATACTCAATTTCATTTGTATAAGTATCAAGGCTGCCCCACCAATTAGTCTACTTACTTAATTTTACAAGCAATAGAACTTGCATGTGAAGTAATGTAGAAACCTGTTGTAGCACAAGCAATCCTAGATAACTTGATTATCCTACAACTATTTCGTTTCCAGTTGGATATGGAATACATTCAACTTACCAAAGCACCACTGCTTAGAAGAATCATGAAGACAATGAAGGTTTCAAACCAATTGTGTTCCACTATCTTAAAGCACGTTTTGCGAAGGTTCCACCAGCATTTCCCTTTCCCAGACTCTATATTGATCTGACAACATCTGAATTTCTGTACGCAGCCTAGAAACCAGAATATTTGCATTAAACAAACTTAACAGCCCTAAAAAAAACCCACCATTATCTATGATAACACAAACTCTTTATAGAAACCCCTGCAATTTGTTTCTAGAACTGGGTTTTGCACATGGAAAGTATGAGTTTCTATTAATTGATAAAATACCAATTCAAAAAAAGTCTTAGTAAACAAAAGGGAAGGAGGTGATATTTAAAATTCCACATCCTCTGCAGGTTCCTGGGCCACCTTCCACACTGTCCTTAACCCAGAAGCTTCCCAAGTTTGTTGTGCCAAATATTTAAACAGAGTCGTATTGTGATGACACAAGCTCTGCACTTTACGTATGTGCCTTCGATAGCTGCATATATTTACCCCAAAGGGCAAAACTGGTTTCACAACAGCAGAGTGCTAGTTTCATCATTTTGACAAAAGTAATGTGTCTGCAGATGTTTTGTCTGAACCTCAAAGGTTTGGAATAAATTTTCATTAGGTACAAGTAGAACCCAGAAGCACCAATGGGATTTGCTTTGATAGTATGCTATTTCTGCTCATTAATTTCTGGAGTCCTTTCTTACACATTGTACATATTCCAAAATAATGGTTACAGCTTGTCAGAACTCAGTGTATGAATATACATAGAACTGAATTTGGAGAGTGTTATGTTTTGCGCATGTGCGGGCAGAGTCTTCCCTCTAGTCCGCCCACGCTGCCTTGCGAACCGTCAGCCAATTGGCTGCCGGCCCGGAGAGTCCTGATTGGTCAGGACGCTCCGGCCAATGAGATTAGTGACAGGCGGAGCCGCGGGAAGATATAAAACCAGCGGCCCACCTGCATTGTAAGCTATGTCAGTGCATTGTGAGTTTTACTCATGAATGGAATAAAAAGGGCATCCTCATGGTCATCTAGACCAACTCGCGTCTGGCGTATTTTTTACCGTAAATGAACGGGGATTTCGGCTAAAACAGAGAGCTAGAAAGATTGGCTCACTCAGGTTTTTTCTAATCTGGGAGGGATTGCTTCTAAGGGTCTGGGGAATGTTTAAGAATCCACAGGGAAATAAACAATCTTTTCAAATGGTCACTGTGTGTATGTGTGATAAAAAGTCTACTTGTTTGATTTGTTGCCTGGAATATGTTTTACTTTTCCATCTGCAGGCATACTGCATTTTTCCAATACGCCAACTGCATTATTGATTGCAAATTATGAGGGATAAATGTCATGTATTTTCAGAAATAACAGTCTGAAGATTGAGGCTGGCAAAAGGCCAGAAGTTTAAGACCAGATAGGACTGTTACCAAAATCATGGTACAGATGCCCTCCGTGTCCACAATGTACAAGTGAGCAACAAGAAGTTCATTACTATGTAAGGAAGGGAAAATAAAATATTTAAATCTTTGTGGTTACAAATAAAAGGCTTGACTCTGCAGCAGCTATATTATTACAGCTTTTTAAAACTGCATCAAGCAATTTAAGCCCCACCCTTGACAATTGCAATTTTAGCTTCTAGAAACATGCCTCTCCACTTACTGGAGTAGTCACTGTTACTACTACCTCTTCAGAGGTTGGTTATTTCTTCTTTATCCAGGTTAAACAAACACTAAATATATTTCTAAGGCAACTTTTCATACTTTTTCTACTTTTTTTTCACTGAACAAAACACCTCCAAAATCTTTTTTGCATTCTGCTTAATCAAATGAAGAAAATGAAACAACAGGAAACGTCTTCCTTTGCAGTCTGTAAACAGCAGTTTACTATCTGTATTCTGGTAAGTGAAAAACATTTGCAACCTAATTCTCATTTTCTACTTCCAAAGGTTACTGTCAGTCACATCACAAGTGGGCCTGAAGTCTGAGCCTTTCACAAACTTGCATTTTTTTCTTCAGCGACCAAGAAATTGATTCCATAATAAATGACTGACATACCATATAACCTTTCAGGAACTAGCCAGCAAAGATAAATCAAGGTACACAGCAGTAGAAAGAGAATTACAAATTGCAGATTCAGTTAAAAATTCCTGGTGGTATCATTTACAAATTAACAGAGTACGTTTCAGTTAAAAACAAGGTCTGAAAAGGCAATCATTTGCAAATTTCCTAAAATAAAATTCACAATGAATACACACAATCACCACAATAAAGTTGGTCCTTTTGATACATACCATCAGTGAAACAAGGTTTCGGTTGTGGTGGGCCTTTTGCTGCAGTATCAGATTCTTTGTCTCCCACAGATGCAAAAATAATAGTGCTACCTTCAGTGGAACTGGATAGACTTGTTTTCTGCAAATAAAATCCCACAAGGCATTTTAAAGAAAACAATACTTATTTAGGCATGCAATTGTGATACTTTTCAGGGATAAGCAGATTTCAAACTTAAAGAGGACCTACTGTCTCCTGTTCTACCACCTCTTACAACAGGGGTGTCAAACTTGCATCGTCATGGTGTAATCACATGACATTGCAACTTTTTACTCTTTGCTAAACCAGGCATGGGCATTGCCAGCAGATGATGCACCCGGCCTACAGGCCAAGAGTTTGACACCCCCATCTTACAATATTAGGCAACACGGTATCAACAGTAGAGACCTTCAAATTTCTTGGTTCTATTATCTCCAAGGACTTGAAATCAACACCTAACATTAGAACCATCATTAAAAAGGCGCAACGAAGAATGTTCTTCCTGCATCTCAGAGGAATTATTGACTCTGTCATTTGTACCTCAATAACTGTCTGGTTTGGCACAGCAAACAGGACAGGCACAAACGTCAAGAAATAGTTAGGACTGCAGAAAAAACGATCGCAACCAGCCTGCCTTCCATTGAGGATCTGTATACTGCACGAACTAGAAAGAGAAAAAATATCTACAAAAATATCTATATGTCTCACATCCTGGACATAATCTGTTTCAACTGATCCCCTCAGGACACTGCTATACGGCATTGCATCCCAAAGCAACTAGACACAAAGATAGATTTTTTGCTCCCATGCCTTCACTGCTTTTAAAAAAGTGTTGGCATCAATCTGGAGAGAGTGGTGTTATAGCCATCAGTAAATGTTCCAGTTTGTTACTCTGTCGGTCACAATCCCCTTTTTTTAAAAAAAACCAGTTATCTTTCAGTCAATGGTTTGGATTTACATTCCGTTTTTCCTGATATATATCTCCTGTTATTTGCTGAAGGCTCAAGCTGCTCATAAGAATTAATAGATGTTTCAGATTAATATATGACATGGTGCAGATACCTGGGCGAAGCTGGTGAATAAAAATGGTATGTCCTGTCTGCTATTTGTGCACTTACATATTGTAACTCAGTTTGCCACTTCTTATCATTGAAACATTTTGTTTAACTGAAGTTCAGTTGAGCTAGGAAAAACAGTGCTAAAATACTGAGTTACTAAGTATCACAGATGATAAATCATTTTTTTCAACATAGCCAAAGCAACACTGAAATCACTACACTGAGAGATAACAAACAAATTGCATTCCAACAGCCTCTGTTTTGCATTCTTTCTGGCTGAAGCACAAATGTGTTGATTTCGGCACATTTTAAAACTATTTGTTATTTTGGTACACATATAGATATAGATATCCAGATTATTCCTGGGGGAAAAAAATCAGATTGTAATTATATTGATTTGATATCTACCAATCTTGAAAACATCATCACATATGTAATGTGATTTAATGTTGCGTTCTGAGCAAGTACGGAACTGATACAAACTGGATAAACAATTGACATATATGAGTTTCCAAAATAAAGCAAATTAGTTTTTGGTGATGGTATTTTCCAATCTGCTGCAATGTTACTCATCAGAAATGAGTTCAACGCTACATAGCTGGATGAATACAATGAATCATGAAAGCATATTTAAAACAATATAGGATCGTTCATACCAATATTGTTGCAATCCCATTTTCCTTTTTTAATTTGAAATATACATAATAAAAACTACAGAATAAAATATATTTATATTTTATTCTTTAAAATAAAAATACACACATTATACATTTATTTTGTATTTCATTCAGTTCCCTCCCCTTTTTAAAAAGAAGCCTATGAGCACAAAGTGAATGAAAACAAAATATTTATTTATAACATATGACTATTTATCTGCCACAGCTTCACTGGGCTGCATTATCCAACCCACACATTGACATTTCACAAGGAAGAGAAAGTCACTGCATCATCCTGTTACATGCTCTTTCTTGAAATTGTCTTCCTATAATTACCTGGGTGAGAAACAAACTACAGACTAGATATTCTATGCTCTCCTAATGAGAATCACTGGAGTTGGAACGTCAATTGCACAAGACTGACAAGGCTGCATAGGCTTTGGGTTTGCTGAACTTTTGCCAACACTTGTCCTAATCATTGATGGCCAGAACAAAGGATGTCATAGAATTGGGAAGAGGAAGAATGCTACCAGAGATTTCCCAACTCTTGGGAAAAGCCTCAGCTGGTTGTCTGAACAAGGCAAACATTTGTATGGCATTGTCAGTTCCAAATATCAAAATGAGTGCTTGTACATAGAAATGAGGAAACAATGGGGAAGCCAACTTGGTCAATACCACTAGTCCCCCCCCCATCCCAAATTAATCATTATAACAATCTCTGCTCTGCAACAGAACAGGAATGTGTATTATTTAATCTTCTCTACTTTCTGAGGAAATGGAAACTTTTCCATTCAGATGACCAACTCCTGGGGGAAGACACTTTTATTCAGTTCCTTGTTACACAAATGATTTATCTGTTATTGGAAAAACAGACAGTATAAGAATTGCAAAGCACTAGCAACAAGGGGGCTTATCGCGTCTATGATAAAATAATCATATATCACTTCCCTTATTTATTGTGGGCTGAGCTGTAATGTTTATTCTAATATGGACATTTTTCTTACACCAGATGTTACAACAGTGACCGGAGTGGGCATATTCATTCTAAACTGGATTATAAAATAAAGGTAATAGAAAATGTTTAAGTAGTTAGATATGCATATCATGTTAGATAATTTTAGATTGTTTTTAATCGTTGTTTAATAAAGTTACTCCCAGCTTGCTCCTTTTCCTTCAACATTAGTCACCTTTCTTAGTTCTTCAGAAGAACATCTGAGAGTGGACCTGAATGGTGGCACAGCATTCCAGAGTGATAAAGTTCTCATTTCACCTTCTTTCAACTTTTCCCCACCCCAACTCTTTTTTCACCATGATATTATTTTTTTCCTCATCATTCACTGAGTCAGCTTCTCACTGGGCCCTGCCTTCCTCCCTTTAAATTGAGTATGGTACCCTGCATATACATCCTGGAGCCTTCCATCCCTGGATCAGACGCAGACGAGATTTGTGATCGACTATGGCAGCTTATATCAATCCCAGAAGATCATCAATTGTAATAATCTCCCTGCTTGGTGGAAAAAAACCAGGAGCCAAACCCGTTCTTGTTCTGGGGAATAATAATAATAGTGAGGAACTGTGTCTGTTTCCTGAACCCACAGTAATCAGGAAATCCAATTTCTCAACATGTAGACACGATGAAATGGAGTTCATCAGCCCAGGAAGGGGAGATAAAAGTGTTAGAACAGAAGGAAGAATTTAATGGTTCAACAAGAACTGTGAAAATGTGTTCTCCACCTTTTACACAAGTTTCTTGCTGTAGCAGAAAGTGTGGAGAAAGGCAGAAGACTGGGGACTGGGAAGGCAAGCCAGGACTGCAAGGAGACAGGAAAGCATGGGGAAAGTGAAAGGAAGGGAAGCAGGGATGATAGAAATAATACAATACAAGATGTGTTTGAGTGGCACATCTCTAATGCCATAACGTTTGCCAGATGAAGCTGGGGTGCTGTAAGAGGCTATGCCTTAGCAGATCTTTAAAGATTCTAATAAAATTTAGAGAATTTTTCTCTAGGTATAAAAACACTCAAGTTATGATTGAAGATGGAATTACCTCAGACACTTTTCAGGATGGGTTTTCTTCCTAGCACCTATAGTAATAGCTGTAGTTATAGTTAGTCATAGTTAGTATAGTTTTATATTTATAGGAAGACTTGTTCTAATTGTTTTCTCAGAAGGCAGGAGGACACAGTCACTTACACATGTAGCAATCATGTTATAAATTTAACACAACCTTGAGTAGTTTATGGACAAAAAAATTTAAATTAATTCGTACCATCAAAATCTGCATGTAATTTATTGTTTTCTACTCTAAGGCTAAGCCAAAAAAATTTAAACTTAGAAAAAAGCTCCACTGAATATAATAAAAAAAATTAAATATCACATTGTAATTTTAAAATTGTAATATTCAATTAGGTTATATTCAGTAGTTTTACTTCCTATAGAAAACACCATAGACCATGCATTAAAATGTCATGTACCATTTGTCAGACATGGTGAACATTGAGCATTGATCATGCTGTAATGCAAATCACATGACTCAAATACTAGATCAATTCATACATATTTCTATTCATTTGCAATAGATGAAAGTGACAGATATTGTAAAGTGATCATTAGCATGCATGCCAGTCAAGTTTTATTCAACATTGAACATGTAGATTTGCCAAGACAACCTGTTCAAAAGAGGTGACACATGATGCTCTGCCTTGTTTAAAAGCACCAGAGGTGCACTCTTGACTGATCCTGCTTGATTTAAGTCCTGTGAGAAGTAAGAGTGATAGGAAACAGGGTTGAAGACACAAATAATTGGTTTGTTTCAGTTTCAGTAAATGTGATGAACATGGCTTCAAACGTTTCTACTGCAACATTCAAACCAAAAACCTGTGAAAAGTAGGGCAAACATAGCAAGTGAATGAAAATTTAATTTAATATATATATACATTAGGAATATTGCTTGCTGTGGCTTCTGGTGTGAGCCATGACTGACTGACGATGCCTGTGTGAATGAACAGAGACGACAAATACTGAAGAACTAAAGATGAACAAGTAGATGAGGTCTTCCTATCTCTCTGGAGAAGAGATGAAGAGATCACCATGAGTGTCCTGAATGGCAGCTTCTTTCTAGGTGATCATAACATATATATCTCCCACAGGTCTGGGCACCAGGAGTTGAGGGAGACAACATTTTTGCTCTCTTCTGCGATGAAGCCTTTCAGAAGGACACTTAGCAGAACTTTCTAGTTACATTTGTTCAATTTAACCATTTTATGAATATTAGAGATCTTCAAAGCAGGGAGCTTAATTTAAAACCTGTTAAGTTTTATTTTCTTCTTTGGATTTAAGAAGCTAATATACAAAAAAGCAAAAGTAATGGCAAAAAGCAAACAAAAAAGAGGATTTTTATTTAATAATTTTTAGATGGAGTGGGAGACTAGAAAGATTTGGAATATTGGTTACTTTTGCTGTTAGATTTGAAAAATAAATATATAATTTAGTCAATATATTTATGGAAAATGACTGAAATGGAACTAAAAACCCCTATTAGGAATTGAGTCTCAATGAAGCCTGCAAATGGACACTAGAGGGAACTAAAGGACCAGGCAGAAAAAGTGTTAAAATGGCTAAGCCAATTATACTTTTATTTGTAAGGAAGTTTTTGAAATATGGATTACATACAGGATACAGATTTAATTGAATAAACTTTTAGAAGATACAGAGAAAAACTTAAAAAATAATCATTTTATCTGACATAGACATTATAGAATCAGGGAAGGCATGGAAAACAATAAAATCAAGATTACCAAAAAAGGAGTAAGGCAAATCAAGGAAATCTGAGCATAAAACAGCTGTGACAAGAAATCCCGGACAATGCCTCTTTATGGAATTTACAAAGTAGGCTGCTAAAATCTCCTTTTAAATCCAAAGAGTGATGAAATATCAAATCCTGCCATGGGACTGATTTAAACATCAAGATTTGCAGAAAGAAAAAGGAAGAATACAAAGTTGGACTATTTGACCAGGGATAAATTATTTATTTGATACTTCTGGCAAAAGTCCCTAATAGACTTTTTGCTGAATTAGGATTGAAAAGATGATGATTTCTAGATTGGGATGCTTGGTATGATGAACCTTCTGAACTTTTATTTTTCCTTCTTCTAGTTTAGTTTATATGCACTTTTACTATGTTTATTACTTCTTTTATAATCATATAGCAATAGACAATTTTTAAATGTACTCATAATTGCTGCAAAACAAATCGGAAGATTCTATTTTTAAAAAAAAATATTTCTGCACTTTTGCTTTTCTTCTTCATTTACTGTTTCTGTACTTTATTACTGTGTGTCAACTTTCATGTGCTTTGTAAACTTAAATATTAAAAAAGTTGTACTGTGTTTATTAAAAACTTCAATACTATTACTGGCAGTTGTGGAAACCTCCATAGAACAATTCCTGAAAAACATCTGTTAGTCCTGAACAAGTTGATTCCAAATAGATGATCTGTGCATTAAACTTTTCTACAGGGTAGAAATTTTCCTTTTGAAAAACTAGGATAAGAAAATAGAAAGTAAGCTATGCAATATTGAAACATTCCAACAAACTCACACGGTTTGCTGGAATACTCCATGGATCATTAACTGGATAAATTAAATTGGATAAATTGGATAATTTAATTAAATTTTTAGTAGTAATTTTTAATATAATACAGCAAATTTAATGATTT